>PNEQ01000058.1:14037-69163 GCA_003012365.1 Medauroidea extradentata
ATGAGGACATTCCTCCTTTTGTTCCTGTACAGTAAATATTCAGAGTAGAATTTTACAGTGACTATAGTCCTTTTCGTTCTGTTTCAGTAGTGCAGCATATTCTACGGGATAGTAACTTGCTGTTTCTGTATTAAACTCATTTTTGACAAAACAGTGACATTCTCCCTTTTCTTCTTGTTGTCTTCATATATATATATATCTGAGATGATTGTTGTTGTGCCAGTATCCCTGCTCAGTACGAGAGGGACCGCAGGTACGGGCCGCTGGTTCACGCACCCGGCCGAAAGACCGGTGGTGCTATGCTACCAGCCGTGGGATTATGCCTGAACGCCTCTGAGGCTGTACCCCTTCTGACAAAGAAACGATAACTATAGAGCCCCTTGGGCGAAAGACTCAACAATTAATCATACTAGGAGGCCTGCCTGGAAGCAGATCGCCGAACAGAGTCCTCGTGAACCACACCAATGGGTGTTGCGGGACAACACCGTGCACTCCGTGGTACATTATGGGTCTGAAGTTCGGTGTTGGGACAAAAAAAAATATATATATATATATATGTGTGTGTGTGTAGGTGTGTAGTGTGCACAATTGATAATTTATTTTAGTTCATACGCTATGTGTCATAATGACACATTACCCAAATTGCAGTTTTAAATGGAATTAAGTCATCATATAAATGGTGCATACTGTACACCTTCTTATGCAAGAAAGTAGGCCGTGTGAACTGATCAGTTAATTTAGTAGGATGCTAGATAGTGCACTTTTGATACTTACTTTCATGTACAAGAAAGATGTACGTGTATACTAGACTTTAGATGACGGCACTGCCCAGTCTCAGTGTGAGATGTGTTACGTGATGTGAATGTTTGTGTGTGGGCAGAGGGCATTCTGGGCCGTATCATCAACATGAGCTGGTCTCCTGGCTTCGAGATGCTCAAGCCCACCATTGACGACATGGTCAGCTCTGCCTTCAGCGCCATCTTCAACAAGGACTTTGCCAACTTTCCCTTCAACGATGTCTTCCATGTTTGACGTCGCACAACTTCCTCTGTCGTACTAGCGAAGTTGACTTATGCCGCCCCCGCACAACAATTTGCAGTATGACGCACGCTAAAATAAGGTTTGCGAGTGACCATATACATCTTGAACTTATGAAAAAATCGTCGACTAAACAAAATTACAAACTGTTGTCACGTTTGTAAATAATTAAAAATTTTGTGTAGCCGTTTATTTACTGTTATTTTGGATACGGTTATTTTTAAAATTGAGATGTCACTTGTAAATTTGTTTAACAATGTTTTATATTTTTTAAAAAATTGAAATCTCCTTTACATAAACATTACTTTTTTGTTGATAAAATATAATGATTTGGAGAAAGTTGTCTGCAGTGTTTCGGTGTGAGAGGAATAATACAAAGTTGAAAAATTTTGTAAATTCACTGAATTTTGGTTTTTAAATTTTAATACTTGCATTATAGCAGTGCAAGAAGCTGGCAAAGGTCTCTCTTTTTACTACTCAGAATTAATTATTTTAAATTATTTTTTACGATTCAGTAGCTAAAAATATATTTGATTTACACCTCTCATTATTTTCTTTGACCTATGTCTTAACACTTTTTCTATTGGGAACCAATGGTGACAGAAACTTTGAAGAGCACTGCATCCGCTCTATTAGACAAAGGGCATTGAATTAATTCATTCGTTGATAGCGCATCACATCAATTATGAATAAAATAAGTATTTTGTTTTCAGTGGTTTGACTTATTTAAGGTAATTGTCTAATCAGATTTGGTCATACTTTTTGATAGAGATACAAATAATAAGAAATGTTTCCCTGTGCAAAATTTGGTTTTGCTATAATCATTGAATGATTTTAGTAGGGTTGTTTATGATAATCTGAACAATGTTGTTCTACTTACGCACTGCGAACGAATGTTGCGAGTAGCTGGAAACCTATGTCTGTTTTCTCCTCAGATTTTTGGAATGTTTTAAACTCTTTTGTTGCCAGACAATAAAAAGGTAGGTGGAACAGAAAATGTTTTTTTGTTAATGAAATCAAATTAATTTAAACAGCTGTGTTGTATTTTTAATTCATAAAGCAAAGAAAAGCAGGAATTTCAAGTGGCATGAGCAGAAGGTTTGCCCTCCGTTAGTAAGAAAGACTGAAACCGTTACTCCACGCATGAAATATGATGAATTAACTTAGTCTCGCCTTTGTTTGCGGAGGAGAGACTATTCTACAATCTGTACGGGCATTTACGATATTTAACCCGCAAGAGTTAGCTGGATCATGTAACCAGGTTGCCAGATCACTTGACGTAGACCTGGTTGTAATGTAACGCATTAAAAATTAGCTCGACACACTTTTTGGACGCAAGCTAAACTTTACTCGAATCACTTTTTAAACTAATTTGTCTGAGTTCAAGTTATATTCAACCAGGCCTTACCTAGCTACTTTTCGTTCAGTAACCTCAGCGATTACTAACTGATCTTTAGGGTCTGGTAGTTTACGCGAAAGGATTTTTGCAGCACTTTGTTTCAGTGTCTTACGTGCGTACCTGCATCTCAGCTTTGTGGTCAGTGATTGGCTGTATTAACACCCAGCGTGTGGAGGTTAAACCCGCAAATCACAGACGTGACGTGTGGGAACTATCCGTGTACTGATTGGCACAGTCAAATGAATAATGACTATGCACAACAACACTCTGTCAATAATCATGAAGTTGAGGTGCAGGTGTGCACGTAAGACACTGAAACAAAGTGGGGCAAAAATCTTTTGCGAAAACTACCGGGCCCTAATGATCTTTCTTTTCAGAGGAGCTATTTTGTTACACGACGCATGTTATTAATTTTTGTGTTTCCAGCAGTTACTGTTGGAAATAATCAGACAAAATAGTGATTATCGTAATACAAAAAATCAATTGGCTATTTCTGAGGGATGAATTTTTAAAGTGTTTCTGATTATTTAAAAATGCCTATTATTTTATATGAAACTTCATACATAATTCCCTGGCTAGTCAACGACCATAAATTTTAGTGTAGCAAATATTTTTTTTTTTTTAAATTCTGGAATGTAGGCTACACTTTCCTCGTTAGCTTCAGCTGACGACCTTCAGGTATTTTTGACACTGTCAATTTTGCAGAAACAGGGATTGGACGAATTCCTATACTTATCTACAAAACGTTTTAACACAAGATTTCTGTAACTTTCACCGCCAGTGCCACGCTTCTTGTACGAGATGAAAAAATTCGATACGGACTAGGTTTAAAAGATGTTTTAGGTACAAAAGTGTTGCTATAATTAATTTTCTTGTATGAAGCTTTGCTTGGAAACAATTTGTAAGCAGTAGCAAATGAGCAGAACAAAACTGCAATACAATTAACAACGAAATATCTTTAACATAGCTACATATTTGAAGCAAACTTTTGACATCAGACTTGTTCAACTTATCCAGTTTTGCAGTAAAGTGAATAAATTAATAAGTTGCGACACTAACGAAATTTAGTTATGGCAGGTTTATTGTTGTACGTCACTTTAACTGTCGAATTACGGTTAATACTATGAGATAAGTTAATATTGTGTTTAGGTTATCCCTTAAGAAAAAATGTCATATTAGTTCAGAATGAATACAATGGACGCGTAAGTAAACTTGCCAGACATAACATTTCGTTACTCGCTGTTATAAAGGGCGGGATTGATCACAATGGCCAATAGTAGAGCGCAGCTTTCCTAAGCGCGCACTTTTAGTGAGGAGTAAATTTATAGTTAATGTTATTGTTTTAATTACCTTTTTTATTTTAATGTAATTTACAAATAAACACTAGGGCCAGGAAATTTCAAATAACGTGGTGTTGAAAATGGGAAAAGCGCACTAGTTCGTAAGGAAGGATGGAAAAGAGAGGATGTTGGGGCGTTTTGACTCAAGGACATTTGATACATAAATCCGGCCCTGATGTCATCCAGTAGCAAGCAGCTTGGGCTGTTTTGAATGCAATAGTACAGTGAGATGAACATTTCTGGAGTTGAATAAAAACACACCAAGTTTCGTCTATCAAAATCTTAAACATGAAAGGCAATTTTATAATTCCATTTTGCTGTATATTTGTGTGTAACTCACACAATTGATACAGAAGGTATGCATAACTTGAAAGATAGTAGACAATCACTAGTTACGTACTTATTAATACCCAGTATTGGCAACTATAAAATGATTATTTCTCGTTTGCGTTCGTACATGTGTATATATCGTTTACTGAAAGGTTCGTGCACTCTGAGTTTGGTGGGAAAAAATGTGTAAGCATGTTTACGAGTATTGTGACAAGAAATGTATTTGCTACAATAACGTTCCTTCCTACGATGCGTCCTGTACATTCATCTCTACATATCTGAAATACTTGCAACAGTATTACTACTGTGCTGAATCTCGTAGATAGCGTTCAAATTAGCTGAAACATGACGTATTCTGGCAAAAAACAGCGATATTTGTGCCAGAAGACAGTCTCGAAAATAATATCGTTGAAATGTGGAATGAACGTAAACACAGGTTTGTATTAGACTCAGGCGTAGCAGTCAGTTATGTAAGTCACGAAGAGAGCGTGGACAGGACAAATCTTCAGTTTGAGGCATTTAACCAGTAACCCAACTAGAGTTCTCAGACGTTTAATGAGTTACGAAGCCCTGAATTGCTCGCAGGTTTTCATACATTGCCCCGTTACCCGAGTTAACCTGGTCACGTGATTCAGCAAATCTACCTAAACTCAACCGGCTATTTAAAATAACCGCTTTATGTGAGCGGCCGACGGCTGAGGTCTACATGTGGCGAACTTGCCAGTTTCTTCAGATGCCAACTTAACGGTTGGCGGTTGTCTCCATCGCGTAGGCTCTGAAACAGTTAACCAAGCCATTATTAACCACGGTGGGTTGAACGTAGTTCAAACGATAAAAATTACTGTCTACACAATCGAGGGAAAATGTTGCCGTGTTGTCAACAAACGCGAATACAAACAAAATAGTACAATAACACAGTGGTATGAATAAAGATATCACAAAACGGACCAAAAGTAAAAGCAACGAAATAAGGTGTATGAAAAATCGCGATAAAATACGTGAGGACAACAATGACAAAGATGACCAGAGTCACGAATGTATGTGATCACAGACTACACAGCAAAGATAAAACATACGATAAGTATCAGCCTTTCTTCGACAACAGATGCGACGTATTAAGGGAGGATGCCATTCCAATTACACTATATTCCATCCATTCTAAGGTTGCAGCTAATTCATGCAAGTGAATGACAATAAAATTCTTGCTCAGCATACATTTATTTTGAAATATTGGAAAAAATATAAGGTAACTGTATTAGGCACACTCACAATGTGAAGAATCAAAATAAAATTAAAATTCTTTGATTTATTTCGTTAGTAATTATTATTTCTGCTGCAACCTTAGAGTGGATAGAGTTTAAAAGCAAATGAGACGAAAAGAAAAATTAAAAAAAAATTGGATTTTATTGTTAGCAACAACAAAGTAATCAGGCATTATGTACTTAATAATATTAGGATATCATTAATAAAAAAAGAAATTTATTTAAATAGATAAAAGTTATTTTTCGTAGAAATGTTTCGTCACAAAAATATAGCTGAAACAACAAACGTTGATTCATAATTCTCTGCATATAAACACATTACAAGCTGCGCGACTTATATGAAAGCAGCTGCACTGACATTATCTTATCTATAAGGTGGTGCGTTACCTTGGACCCTTGTCTCTAGCCTCGTCCTCGCGAGGCCTCGGTGAGGTAAGCATGTCTCTCTCACCGGGATTTGCCACACCTACAAGCAACGAAAGGGGTCTATTTCGTGAGAAGAGATGTGTTCATGTGGACGGGAGGCAGCGACAAGTCTGCTATATAGAGCATCCTACAGGTGGTGGATGTGGGAGCCCCACGCTGTGGTGTTGGGAATGTTCAGATACCAGTTTGTGAACCAACTGGCTTGTGCTTGTGCTGTCTGGGAGTCGATGTGGCAGGCTGAATGGCTCGTAAGAAGATTAGCACGCAGTTGGAAGCTGTTGTGGGCGGAGGCAAAGAGGGACCGAGGTGCTGAAATAATGCGAAGTAAATCGAACTGACTTCTGTAACTTGCTGGTTGGAGAAGGCTGCGTAAGAGGGGAACTGGTATGCGTCGGAATTTGGACGTCAGGGCCCTACCTGCCTAGCAGCGGTAGCTTCGTGTAGCGCCCCTTAAACCAACCCGAAGGTTTTGGAGATACTGCAGGGAGCAGTGCCCCATCCTCCATCCTCACATGAAAGGTACAGCTGCTGACACTGATGAAGGAAGACGGCGACAACAGCAAGACGAGTTACTCAGCCTCGGGTATAGCTATGATCTACAAACCGAGAATTTCTTCTGTTGCCAGCACTGCAGAGCGTGAGCTTGCCCGCCCTCGGTAGTGTGGGCTACGACCACTAGGAGCGCTCATGCTCCTGGTACAAAGCCCTATGAGCAACTCATATCTCCTCGCACACGTTTTTCCCTGCAAAATCGGAAACAAATCATTCATTAATATCCTACTTTCTGCATTTCTTGACCTTAATTATTGTGACTAATTGCCCGTTTGCTAGTTCGCACATATTTTTCAAGTAGGCCTACTATACTCTATCGGTACTGGTTTTTCTGTGTTCTTGTATCTGAATCTTCCTCTCTTAGGGGCGAGTGCATGGCCTTAATTGCGGCCAATCCTCTAGACAACCTTGATTAGCCCATGCGGCCAGCGACCTCTTATTACCTTGCATACGGCCTTAGGCGTATAAGGCTCTGCCTTGATGTTTTTTTTTTTCCAAAGACAGGTTTAGAACCACGGAGTGCGGTGGGTGATGGAAACCACGCCGCCCTCCAAGAACGACTAGACGAGGTGATTCTGCGGTGGTTCGCCATTGTATTCCGCAATATGTTCCAGCAGCCAGGAGCGCTAACCACTGGGCCAAATGGTCGGACACTCTGCCATGCGACAAACTCAACCACTTCTTGCGTAATAATTAACACTTACGTGTGCCGGAGTACCCATAGACTAAGACGGGGTACACACTGACATTGCAGAATATGGAGGCTCGCCAGACAAAAAAAAAAGACACATTTTGTTTCAGATGTCACAGTTTATCTGTTGGAGTTCTTCAGTCTGTACCTTGTCCAGCTTTCCCTCCACCCCTGCCAACAACACAACCTGCAATGGGGTGTGATGCAAATATATAGCCTCTCACACTCAAGTCCATTTCAACCTTCTCGTGGTCAGGACTGGAAACACATGTGCTTGCACTACGGCTAACGGACTGAGGACGAAGACCGAGCAAGTGGTGGCCCCTCCTTGTGCACAAGGAGTATATCCACGGCGGGGGTTCTTTTAAGCCAGTTTCCAGAAGCTGGTATGGAAGCTCCAGCCTGCTGTTCAACCTACGAACAGAATGCATGTCACCACTGAGGCACGCAGTAGTGTCCTGCGTTGTGGATCTCGAGCAATGTTGATCTGGAGAAGGGATTCTGGAGCCGTGGAAGGTGGACACCTACTCGGGTGAATACTCAGATGCATGGTCTTTCGCTGGTACTCAGGGGATCGGTGTTAAACCCTAACCTTGTGCTGAGCCGATCACGGGTTGGTCTCTGAGTGGTAGTGGTTTACGAACTCCTGCTTGGGAGTAGACTTACAGGGTGAGTCCTTGGGTCCTGGTCTGGTCCGCCTTACTGGACTCCTCCACGAAGCGGTTTCGTAAAGGTTGGAAGCCTTGCCCTTAGCAAGGTGGTTCCTTGCAGCTAACCGTTGCTAGGTGAGTGAGTTTTCACTACCTACTGCCGCGATTGGAAGGAGCGTTATCTCAGTCTGTCAGTGGTATTCAACTACCCTGTCAGATTATCATTGGCAGCACGGCTATGGTGGGCCCTGGCCGTCAGGGACTGAGCGGGGGGAGTGGCGTCATTCCTGGTATAAAAATCTGTAACCACTGTTAAGCCTTCGGGATCAGGTACAGGAGGGCGGTCCTGCCTACACTGGCGGAAGCGATGCCGAAAACGTGTTCACGTGCCTGAAGATGGGCACATATCTCAGTTCCCGCAACGTCGCAGCAGTTGTCGTTGAAGGAAGCCTGCTAATTTCATATGTTTTGTTTTTGTTGTGTAGTTTGTGCTCACATTCATTCGTGTCTCTCGTCATCTGTGTTGCCGTAGCTGTCCACATCCATTTTGTCGCAATTTCTCATACACCTATTTTGTTCTCCTTTCCGGAATTATCTGTATGATATATGTATGTTTTCCCTGTCCTCATTTCGATGACACTCCATTGCAGGTCCTCATTTCATATCATCACCCAGGGCAAGTAGATGCCTATGGACTCCCAGTCGTAAGTCGGCACACGGGGCACGATATCTTGACCAGCGGGTACCTTCTTGTTAAGATATTTATTTGGTTTTGTTTATTATTACTAACCCATATTTAACTATGAAAATCTGAGGTGCGGATAGAGTACTTACTACAGTATGGTGGGCGGCCTGAAGTTTTGACGTTGAAGGAACCGCGGCCAGGATATAGCGGTGTGTCCAGACCCACCGCTGTTATGCTGCCTATGTCATACCACATCTCATACTCTTCATCCTCCTCCTCCTCTTCATCCTCCTCCTCTTCATCATCCTCCCCCTCCTCCTCTTCCTCCTCCTGATCGTCCCCCTCCGTGTACTCCTCAGACTTCACTTCGTCATTGGTCTCCTGGAGTGGCTGCATCCAGCGTCTGTACACATCAGACACCCCAGCTCCCCGACAATCCTGCCACCCTTTCCGTTCAAATCTCGGCATCAGTCACAACATTGAATTTTATTTTTTGTACTTTTTTTTTTTTTTTGTTTTTAAATTCTGAGAAAAATGGTTAAATCTGTGGCTATAGAGCAAGTTAACTTGCGTTTGGGAACAGGCATGAATATTGAGGCCATGTTCTATTGTTTCTACTTTTTTAGAGATATTATTTTTTAACACCTAAACGAGAGCAGATATCATATATCTGTCTAGCAGTTTTGTTTAAAATCGTCTTCTCCATGTTAGCTGAATTCTCGAAGGCAGTAAATACTGTAGTTGCAGCTAATTATGTAGTTACGGAAATTCTGGTTAACTGACATTTAATCGAAACCGTAAAATTTTTGTTTTGAAAAAAATTAGCTATCACAGCAAAAACCATTTTGAACAAAAATGCGAAACGTATTTTTGATACCTGCTCTTGTTCAAGTATAAAACATAAGTATATTTAATTCAGCATGAACAAGAGAACATGGCCTTAAGCTGTTACCGTGTACTTAGGCTCCCATCACTCAAGCTTACTATGAATAAAAAATTTGCTAAACTAATTCCGGCTCACTTACAAGTAGACAGGTAACTTACAATGACTGTACTTTATCGCAAGGTAAATATAATTTGCATTACATTGGCCAATTTAACAATTTCTTTCTCAGAATTAAAAAAAAGGGAAAACTTAAATTATCCGTAACTGAGAGTGAAGCCGACCCTTCACGAGGTCTACGATTGTGTTTATGAGTGAGGCACAAAATCTATGGAAAGATATGTTTATGGCTGACTGGCATATGTTAAGCAGTGTCTCCTCTAGGCACCAACCATTTGATGTGC
This sequence comes from Medauroidea extradentata, assembly GCA_003012365.1. NCBI lineage: Eukaryota > Metazoa > Arthropoda > Insecta > Phasmatodea > Phasmatidae > Medauroidea > Medauroidea extradentata. Next base: position 23,698 of record PNEQ01000058.1, read on the forward strand.
CGAATTATTATTATTTTTGCTGTGGTTCTTTAAACTGTGGTATTATAATTTTAGTCGTGGGAAAAATGGTTTGGATCCCATCGAATGTTTATACCTTTGTGTTTTCGTAACCTCTTTGTATTTTCCTAGACACGACACTTTGAAGAGCCATTTTTAGCTATTTTGAGAGGCCCTGAAATATTTTTAAAATATAGGGACAAATTATGTGTCCTCTTCTTGGATAAAGAAATATAATTTGCACTAAGTAGTTTCGTAAAAACTAAAAAGGAATAATAGAAACTTGCAAGATTCTTAACTGCAAGTGCATTTAGGGACCATTAATAGCGATACACTGATCGCTAATAAATGTGATAGTAATAGTTTATAATGGTCGTTAGTAAGATACACTACATACTGTGAATCTACCGAAAATACTAAGTAATAATTTTAGGTAGAGGTGAGGTATTTTGGAGACGCCATGGATATAACAATCCAGTAGCGTAGCTAGGATTTGCAAAAATAGGGAGGTTTAACCTGAGGAAATTATAGGTCTAATGAACACCTGCCTTCCCCTTTAAATATGTGGCATGTGTCGTCTCTGGGAAAATGTGAATTTTCAAATTTTCAAAATGGTATTATTTTAGCAGTTTTTGTAAAGAAACATTGAAAATTCTATTGGTAACTATATTTTATATTTTCTAATAATTTTGTTCAAAAATAGGTACGGGTGGTCAGGGGGGCTTATCACCTACCTCCCTCCTTGATATACCGCAGTTGACATTTGTTGGAACGACACTGAAAATAACTTTGGGAACTTAGCTTAGAACGAAGAGCAATTGTGCGATCACGAAGGCCCAAGCTGATCGAAGTTGACCGTTTTTACAGCAGGGGTTCAGAGAACATCGCCTTACAGTTATATATAAACACATAAAACCAGTCGAGATATCGAAGTGATCTTTGATTTAGAGTGATGCTTACTTAAGCTTACTTAATGACCCAAAATATCTGGTAAGGATATTTTCCGAATTCGACTCCAAAGAGGTAAAAAGAGTGTTTTCGATTCACAATCGATATATAACGAACTAATTGAACTTTAAGATATCGAAGTGATTTTTTTTTTAAGATTGAAATTTACTTAAATACCTAAAAAGTACTTTAACGAATTTTCAAAATACGCCATATAAGGAGGTGAAAAGAGGCTAAAAGCAATGTAATGTGTTTTAATGTATCGTCTATATGTCTGTAACCATGCCGGCAATTGTTATTTTTTTCACGTCCATGAGACAACAGTAAAACAGTCTAAAATGTGACTCATGGGTTTCCCGAATTTCAATCTTAAAAGGTAAAAAGACCAATAATGTACTTTAGATAAATCGTCGATAATTATCGAACCCATCGAGACATACAGTTTATTTTCGCTCTAGGATAATAATTACACAAATGGTCGCAATTGTTTTTTAAGATTTTTCTAAATTTAAACCTAAGTAGGCCCTACTGTAGAGGGGTGACATATATATATATATATATATATATATATATATATATGTGTGTGTGTGTGTGTGTGTGAGGGTGTGTGAGTGTTAATGAATGTTCGATATTTCTTCAACTGAACGGGCTATCGTGATTTTCACTCTAATTGGATACTTATAAAAATGACTTTACACATGAAATGAAGATTTTTCGAAATTTTACACCTAAATGGGCGATGAAGCGTGAAATTTTATTTCTGTCAGTCCATGATACAAACCTGTAGGGATTTTGAAATGTTATTTGCGTCAGAATGATGCATACGTAAATACCTAAAAAATTTATGTAAGTTTGTAACTTCCTAACTTAGTTATTAAGAAGAATACAGTGTCTGTAAATTTTTCAACGCAGACGATTCAAAAAGCAAGTACGACCACTGAGTGATAAATTATACAGCAGTTTCGTTCTGCAATAGTAATGAGACCCGTTGTTGTACAACCTCTACCTGCCTAGGGAGTGAATAATTTCTTTTCATGAATAATTATTCCGACGTTACGCGGCGCAGTTGTTTCTAGCTCCGGTCTAAGGTTCTGAGCTCGAATTCCGTTTAAGGCTGTGCAAACGTGCAATTATGACACAAAAACTGTAAAGCAGATAAAATTTATGCAAATTGGATGGATACGTTTGAAGGGGTAAACATGGATTACGCGGTTCACTGTCTACTGAAGGTCCTCGACAGCATTAACCCTACATATATCCTGTCACTGAACTGAAGCTGAAGGCACCAGGTATGTTTCTGCGAAACCTTAACGCGCCAAAACTCCCTAATGACACGAAAATTCAGAGGAAGATATATATATATATATATATATATATATATATATATATATATATATATATATATATATATATATGTGTGTGTGTGTGTGTGTGTGTGTGTGTGTATATAGAGAGAGAGAGAGAGAGAGAGAGAGAGAGAGAGAGAGAGAGAGTTGAAGGCACCATCATCACCGGTGGAAAAGTCGCTGTTAGTGACAAGAACAAGCCTAGGACTGCTGTATGTGTGGGAAGCTATAGCTACGTAACCTGCTGCAGGTATAGCAAAAGGCTGTTCAAGTGCGATAAAATCGTAATTTTATATCTTTATGAAATATAGTTTTGTAGACGATACTTGTGGGTACAATTTACTCTTACAAAACAATTTTAGCTTTCATAGTTTTCTCATAACGGTGTGACAAAGTCAAAATTTGCTTGTTCTGCTGCCATGCAAATAGTGAAAACCAACTGACCTACTTGAATAAAATAATTCACTGTGATATTACATCCCATGAGATATGCAATAAAGTACGTGAAAGACCATAACACAATATATTTTGAATTTAAAATAAAAATCGTAAAAGTACAGAAAAAAGAACATAGCAATTTTTTTAAATACAAAAAATTTTTTTGCGGTATTTTATAGAATTGTTTTATTACGTAGCCTGTGACATGTCATTTCACTGTAAATTATTTCGCTTACGTAAGTCAATTGGTTTTCGCTATTTGCATGGCAGCAGAACATGCAAATTTTGACTTTGACGCACCGTTATGAGAAAACTATGCGAGTGAAAATTGCTTCGTAACAGGAAACTGCGCCCACAAGTATCGTCTACAGAACTAATACTATTTCATATAAATATAAAATTATTATTTTATCGCATCTGAACACCCTTAAGGGGGATTGATCCATGTTAGATCGGTTTTACGGTTTTTCTTATAAATCAGGGAATATATACATGGTTTTACTTTTTTCACGCTGACAAGGCATAGTTCACTTTTTGGAATCCATATAGCATTGTTTCTGTTAATGTGGCGGCCTCTGTAGTCGCTCCCGTAAATAAAGCAATTTTTCCTTTTCAGCTGTTTCCCGTTGCAAAATAATGAATATATTATGGTTCCAGCAATTACAGAAAATCGATTAAATTTGTATGTATTCCATGTCGTGACAAAAATTTTGATACATCGAGTGGAACAGAAGTTATCGAGAAGAAACAGATAAATCCAAGGTGGTAGGGATCAATGGTGCGCCAAAGCACAGAATATTCATAACTTTTTCCCCTCGCTTCCTACATAAAATTAAGTTCGGCAATCCGGAAATTATACTTTTGTACAACTTATTACATTATTACATAGTCACAGACTGCCTTATTTTTGGAGCAGTGATGTCAGATAGGAAAAAAAAATACATTTTTCCAATCTGCCCTCAGTGTTCTAAAAATAAGAAAGTCTGTGACTATGTAATAAGGTAAGAAGGTGTACAAAAGTGTAAACCACGGATTGTCGAGACTGGATTTTATATATGAAGCGATGGAAAAATGTTATGTCGAAAATTGTGAAAATTCTCAGCTTTGGCGCTCCATCCCCCTTTAGGTCATGCCCTCTTGTTTTTACTTTTTTAGCGATATTAATTTGTTACGCCTAAACGAGAGTAGATGTAAAACATTTGTCTTGCAGTTTTGTTTAAAATCGTCTTCTCCGTGTTGGCTGTTATTTTTTCACGAGAATAAATACTATGTTTTTAGCTAATTACGAAATTAATAAAATTCTGGTTAATTTATGATTTAGCAGAAACCGCGCAGTTTCTTATTTTGAAAAAAAAATTGTTTTCACTAAAAAAAAAAAATATTTTAAACGTTACTGCCAAACAGATTTTGATATCTGCTCTCGTTTAAGTTGAAAAAAAAAAATTATTATCTCAAAAACATGAGAAACAATAGAACATGGCCTTAACTAGCAGCTCAGTTATCCTAGCACTTGGCTGAGCTAATAAAGAGGCGTACAAAGAGGTCCTTCAATCAATATAAATATTATCTGTTAAGAACAATACACGTGGGCAATGTCGCGGATAGACTGCAAGTTATAAATAAGAAACTATAGCGGTCTTAAAAATAGATTAAATCTGTTCTCAGTTATGTAGGTATATGTTGATTATTTTGCTACCTAACACAGGGCTCAAAAGCTAACACATTTGCAAAAAAAAAAAAAAACCTAAAATTATACACCCATCGCCTCGCGAGTGTATGTGTGTGTATTTGTGTGTGTTTGTGTATGTTGGAGGGGGGAGGTGAGAGGGTAAGGGTGAGTAAATGGGAGAGCTAGTTGCGGTGCCGGAAAGGAAACTGGTTTTAAGGGCGTTCGAGTGGGGAAAAATTCATAATTTTATATTTGTATAAAATAGTGTTAGTTTTGTAGACATTACTTCAGAGAACATTAATATCTAACGAAAAAAAATTAGCTCATCTAGTTTTCCCGTATTGTCACTTCAAAGTCAAAATTTGCATATTTTTACTTCATACAAAACTTGAAAACCAGTAAATATAATGAAATGGAAAAAATCTCATCAAAACTACACGTCACCGTCTACGGGTTTAAGCATATACAAACACATTATAAAATATTTCTGTGTTTAAAATAAATTTCTAAAAGTACCAAAAAAAATTTAAATTTTGAAATTTTTTATTTAACATAAACATTTTTTGTAACGGGTTTTAAATGATACAGGCCATAGACAGTAACGCGTAGTTTTGATATGATTTTTTTTATTTCTTTATGTTAACTGGTTTTCAAGTTTTGTATGAAGTAAAAATACGCAAATTTTGACTTTGAAGTGCCATTACGGGAAAACTAGATGAGCTAATTTTTTTCCGTTAGAGGTATATGTACTCTCAAGTAATGTGTACAAAACAAACACTATTTCATATAAATATAAAATTATGTTTTTTACCCACTTGAACAACCTTAAGCGTGGGCCACAACAAATAAAATTTTTGTTTTAAATACACAGTAACGGTACCGACAAATTGTATGAATATAATATTTTAGTAAAACTCTTTATTGCAAAGTTAGATAAATTAAAAAAAAAATGACTGATTGTTGAATAATTGTGATTAAATATTTTTTTTCTCAAAGGAAACTTATAAAGGACAGATTTTGCAGCACGAAAGACATGTTTTTAAGTTTTTTCTTTGCAACAGAGCAATATTGCACAACCGATACATAAATTACCTCTTGCATAAGTACCCTCAGGTGAAAAAAACCTCGTAACTACAAAACCAGCAATTTTACAGGAGCATGAATAAACGATATAAAATGTAAATCCAAAATAGAACGAGATTTCAGATTTTTATTTAAAGCATTTGAACATTTCTGGAGAGATGAGTGTTTTTCGTATTTGGTAAGTAATTTCTTTGTTAGAATGAAATAAAATAAACGAAAATGTTAAAACATGGAATGTGTTATATATATATATATATATATATATATATATATATATATATATATATATATATACACACACACACACACACACAAACACGCGTGTGTGTACACTTTCGCACATTACTATGCCGTAAAGAAGACGTTTTAACTGTGCGTATTTGTTGTTGTGCTGCACGCTTCTTGCCGCTGTGGTAGAGATATGATTGTGGATGTCTCACCTGGTGGGAATGTTTTTGCCCCAGAAGGTACAGTTGTCGTACCTGATGGCCGCTGTCATGATCTGGTGAGCCCGACCGTGAGGACACGTCACGTACTGGGCGAGCACTGCACCAACACACTAAAGGTTGGTTCAAAATTTAAAAACATAGTCACAGAACTTACAACATAACAGTAAAAACTGTGCACGACCAGACGCCTTGTTCAAAATTAGTTCACAATTGGTCTCTTACTGTTATGTTTAACCAATGGCATTATTTCGACGAATATGAAATATTCCTTACTGTATAAAAAACAACCGAAGGCCATTGTTAACATATTTAAAGTGAAATTGTATTTGGAGATAAAAGGAAATACAGGAACAAAGTTCCTATAAACTGCACAGCCTAAAACCTTATTTACGATATAAAAACAGAACTTTTTACATTATACTTTCTTATTCTAACTTTGTTTAGTTCGTGTAATTTTTGGAGGTTAAACCAACATGACGGACATTCACGAACTCCTTCTTTGCTGTGATTGGTTGTTATCCTATACGTACACATAAGAAATGAACAACGGCATACAAACGGATAGACCCAGCGTAGGCTATGCACTACCGAAGTGTGGCCAAAACAAAACAGTTGATTATGGCCCGCTTTTGCAGTGGAAGATAGGGTTTATGACTTATTTCAGGTGTGTGCGTGTTAAATGTAAAGGAATTTACCTATGAAAGTCTGATTTCCTGTACTAGACATAAAAAGCAAGCTATTTTTACACATTATATACCCATTTATTTGGCTGTAATGCAAAATCAGTCAATATATATGGTACTACTACACTGTGCGACACTGTATCCAAAATACGTCTGTAGTTAATAATTTTCGTAATTAACTTAAAGGAATACAACACAGGGTAAAAAAATATTTAATGTTTACGCCGTGTTTGAATATTTGACACCTTTGTATTTGCTGCAATAACCTAAATTATGTACTTGTAAATAAATGCTATGGTTCAGCTATATTGCGCTGCTTAAGTAGTAGTTTTTGTTTCGATTCCATTAAACGTCTTGACTTTTCTCATCCAGTTATGCTCTGGATAATAAAACGGTACTGAGGCTTGGGTAATAGCAATCATACTGCCAAAACTTGCATTGAATGAGTCAGTAGTTATGTCATTGCTAATGACTATATTCTATTGTGCAATAGTGGTCTTTCTGTGAATTTGGCTGTAATACTGTGTCCCACCCAAAATTCCCTTTTCTACGACATGAAACCAGTCCTTGAGAGGGTGAATTCAGTGAATTGCAGAACGTAGTGTTCAAAGCACATGTAATAATTTTATATCCATATGTCAGTGAAATATGACATATACTTGGTCAAGAGTAAGTAATGAAATTAATTTTCAAAACCAAATTGGAAACTTAACCAAAGTGTTGTTAACGATAGGGGTTGTAGATAACTTAATATTGATTAATCAATTTTTCTTTCATAATGTTCACAACTGCATTTATACCCTTGCATTGTAATATTACACACACACATACATACATAATGTGTATACAGTTAGTTAAATAAATTTATCCAATTTATCCTGATACAAAATCCTGGCTAAGTTACACCGTGGGAACGAGAGAGGTTTCTTCAATCTGGCTCCGGACCAGCATACAAGTAACAGGTACCTAATAAATTTAAAGCTCGGTTTCAGTCACCATATTGAATTTTATTATTTTTCACCTTCTTGAAATTTTGAGCAGAAAAATGTTAAATATGCGATTATACCTCAAATTCTATTTACTTTACACTACAGTATAGACATGGTGAACGAGAGATTTTGGTTAGCACTTAACATCGAGGTCTTTAGCGCTGGTGAGGGGTAACATGAGGTGGGCATGGAGCAGTTCAGGAATGAAGGGGCGGGGGAAACGGGAGATCCCCGAGAAAACCCGCCGACCAACGGCATCGTCCTGCACGATTCCCACATGCGAAAATCCGGGGACCGACTTTGTGCGAGGTGAATGGTCTGACCATTCGGGCATCGCGGTCCCCACATACATGGTGATTGAGTTGGTAATGTGTAATTTGGTCACAATCTGGCAGCCTACCAGCTTGTCTACAATTGACAGCAATAATTGTAACACTGTAATTTAATTGTACAAAACCAGTGAAACAAATATTTTTTTTAAGATTACAAATGTTTTACTTTCCAGACAATTTTAAATGTTTTTTTTAATAAAATACGAACCGTTTCTATTACTTGTTAAACTCACCAAGTGCCAAGAAACTATCTCCACAAGCACAAATATAAATTATATTCTATATTTACCACAAAAAAATCAACAAAATTAATTACTAACCACAACATTACAAGAAACTTATAAAAGTCTAAAATAACCTAAAATCCAGGTATATAATATGTGAAGAAACTATCTGCAAAAGAAGTAAAAATATGCGATATGTTCTTAAAATTTAAGGAAGGCACATTCGAAACTAAATTACAATAAATTTCGCATGCATAAAAAGCCCATGCGTTGTTATTTTATACGCAAATAACTATCTGCATAACAGAAGTACAAATATTAATACAGAGCTTAATTTAAAAAAAAAATAAAAAATCAAATTAAACAATACACACAATATGAATTAAAATCGGTTAAAAAAGTGAACCTGTCGATTGATAATGATGTCCCTTTGAATGCTTTTCCATTACAGCCGTAGACAACATACTTCAGGACCATTTTTACAACACGCTGCAGAAAATTCAAATGGCATGCATGCAAAACAGACCACAATCAGCTGTTTAGGGAGCGAAGTTGTTTTTGCCCATAGAGGTAATATATTAACTCTAAGTTTTTGCCTCAATATTTTTGCGGCATGCTGAGTCTACCTATATCTATGTCTATGGAAATGAAGTTTTACATTTCTTATGTCAGTTTCTCTATGCACACGACCACTTTTTTGTGTAGTGAATTTGTAGCACTGTCTGAGAGGAATAGGCCCTGACACGGCCTATGCCCTCCAGCAAGAGAAAGTGACTCCCTTTTTGTCGCCGAGCGCTAGTAGTCATTTAGTGGAATATTTGCCTTGTTTACATTTGGTGGTGTTACAATTTTTACAATTATTTACATAAAATTATGTTAATATGGTAACCTGGCATTGTAGATACATGTTTCGTATCCATAAATGAATTGGTACGTTTTTTGAACTGTTTATATAACTGATTAAAATAAGTAGTCTGAAAAAAATACAAAAGTATAGTTTAAAATTAGTATTACAAATTAAATTATTATACATTTCTTCATTGCATTATTTAAATATCTACATAGAAAAAAACATAAATTTTATGGCTGAAAAAGTGTTCCATATAAATTGCGTAAACATTATACAGATTTTCAATTATTTCTTCTATAATACAGACAATTCCGATAAAGACTGCACATTTTAAGCTGTGAAATCTTGCTAAGACAAAGACAAAACAAGACTAATATTCCACTTAAAGAATACTAGCGCTGCAACAAAAAGGGAGTCATATTTTATCCCTAAGTGTCAAGACCTCATATTCATAGATCTTGATTTGTAGGTAAGAATCACGGTCTATGAAGGTAGAGGTCTTGACAATGAGGAATAAAATGTGACTCCCTTTTGTCGCCGAGCGCTAGTAGTAATTTAGAGGAAGATTTGTCTTGTTTTGTATTTGGCTTAGCTTAAAATGCGAAGTTGCTATCGGAATGGACGACTTGAAATGAGGCGGAGCTTCAGTCAGGTGTAGGAAACAATTCCTATCTCCATGGATACCGCAGCCGAACATAACCTTCATTTAGTTGTTTGGCTTCACATGTCCCGGATAAGATGTACGTCAAGAAAATTAATTATTTGTTTGGAATTTGTCCTTTTTCAGGTAAACAATAATCTTATGTATTTGCGTATCTTAATTATGCAATTAAAACTAATATTTTTTACCCTTGCGTGCAAATCTATGAATGCGCAACATTTTTGCTTTCTGCAATTACCAACTAACAAATCAGCATGTTTGTAAACAAGCTTTGTTTCCCACATTACTTTTCCCCTGCGGTGACGTCAGGGGGCGTGTACTTCAAGTCGTTCATTGCATGTATTATATAGGAGAAAAAAAATTGTAACCTTGCATTGAAACACAATTGTTTTTCAACCATAAAATGTAGTTTTATAATCTTTTATATGTAGACACACATTGCAACGATTCGAAAATTTTGTAGGGCAGGAAATAATAGATTTTGTTCGAATATATTTACTAAAACAACAGTGCATAATATTTTTGTCAGACGACATATATAAACAGTTCCACACATGCCAATGCATTTATGGACACGAAACATATATCTAATATATCAGCTTACCATATTAACATAATTTCATATAAATAGTAACGCCGCCAGACATAAACAAGACGAATCTTCCACCAAATTACTACTAGCGCTCGGCGACTAGAAGAGGGTCACTTTCTCTTGCTGGAGAGCATAGGCAGTGTCAAGACCTCTTCCTCTTAGACCGGTAAGAATACATAGAGGATAGTTCTTGTGCGAACGACCTATGTTCTATGCTTACTGTTATGTAATTTTGGACCCACCTTTATACAAATTACGCCCGCAGCATTTACACATACGTTACAAAATTGCGTATCAATATTTTGAGGGAACAGTCATCACATCTAGAAGAACAACAAATGTCAGTGAACATCGGCCCTAAAACACACCGTTACTGTACTACATGTCTCATGAGACAGTGCATGGAGCTGGGTGTATCATGTAACTGTGGAACGCTACATCGACTAATACCAACCTTCTAATTAAATATAACTCGTTCGGTACGTAGTTGCCAACTATTCATAGCAACATAATCCAGCACGTGCGCTATGACTCGTACGTCGCGTAACTGTGAACTGTATTGAAGAAACCGTTACTTTTTCTGCCCTTTGTTCCTAAAACATTTTGTGCTCCTTTAGATATCACGGTTGTCCCACCAAAAATACTGACAGTAAATTTTGCAACATCACTCTGTATGTTTTAACGCGGTGTATGCTCTGCTCCGTACAAATACAGTACATTTTGACAGTTTAAAGGTCACGGAACTGTTTATACGATGTAGTGCTAGTGACAATAAAAGACAAACCCTTCTGTACGTACCTACTGAAATAACAGGTTTACTTTTAGAACCTATAGAGGTATATTGGCATTGCCGCAAACATATATAACAAAAATTATTCGTACTCAGTTCTGTCAAACTTTACTGAAGTTATTCAAGCCAGAGTATGTCAAACATTAAACACTGACGTGGTTGCAAACAATGCATTTGTTCGTCAAACCTTATCTATTCATTACTTCATATTGGTGTCTTTACTTACAACGTAAAAAACTTTCTGTAAACTAATTGAATAGGCATAATTTTTGTAACACAACAGGTGGACTGCTATATTTTGTTCTGCCTGTGGCCACCCTTTATGAAAATGAGTGTTTCAGAGTAAATGTTTGTTTCAATTTTTTAACACTTGTATCGTCCTACAATATTTCTCCAATAAATCGCTCTGGTTTTGTTTGGCCTTATTTACAGCGGTGCAGTTGAAAAATACTAGTTGCTTGTCTTACACTGAACTACTAACTTAAAACTACGATTAAACTCAACGGCAAATATCTTAAATAAATAAAATATAAATATATTCAACTTAATGATTTCCCCTGCCTCGTCGTGACTTAATCCCGAAAGAGTGTGTGTTTCCGTACAATTACGAGGTCGTGGAACATAAAACAACACCATAGATATGAAATAGTATTGTTTAGAGAATCAACATAGATGTAGCAAAATACAAATAGTTACAACAAATAATATTTGTTAAACTTGTTAAAAATATTATGTTGACAGTGTTATGCTAGTCTGATGAATAATTTATGTGATGTCGAATCATAGTGCTCTGGCAAAATAATTACTACTAGAGTACCAGCATCTATAATCCAGTATTAATTACCCTTTTATGTACTTGACATACTTAATTGAAACCAATTTTAACATTTGTTTGTGTTCCTGCGTCAATTTATGTACCACGTCCTCGTAAACATGATGTCGAGCACATAGGTTGTCGTATTGTACAGCATACTCTGACTACGAGGCGCCGCGGCGGCCGAGAGCTCAGACCGTCAAGACAATCTGGGTTCAATCCCCGGCGGGGTCGATTCCTGGACTTCCGCATGTAGGAATAGTGCCGGACAATATAACTGATTCCTCGGAGATATTCCTTAAGGGTGTTCACGTGGCAAGAATGCATAGTTTTATATTTGCGCGACATAGTGTTCGTTTTATAGACATTACTTGTGATTACATTTTCCACTTGTATAATTTTTTTTAGCTCCCACAGTTTTTCCATAGCACTATGCCAAAGTCAGAATTCGCAAGGTACGGGAACATTTGTCTTACTCGAATGAAATAATTTTACACTGAAATTAGATATTATGGGCAATATACGGAAATATTTAAAAACACACAACAGTACTTCTGTATTTAAAAAAAATTGCCATAAATGATGTAAATTGTCACATTCGAATTTTTTTTAAGTACAAAGGAATTTCATTGTGTGTTTAAAATAATTTAGCATTTTGCCCATAATATCAAATTTCAGTATAAATTATTTCGGTCGAGTAAGACAATTGGTTTTTGTTACTATCATGTTCCCGTAACTTGCATATTTTGACTCTGTCATATCACTATGGGAAACTACGAGAGTTAAAACATTTTTTAAAAGCGGACAGTGTAGTTACAAGTTACGCCTATAAAGCGGTCACTATGACATGCGAATATAAAATTATGAATTTTTGCTACGTGAACGACCTTAACCCCCGCTTTCTAATTGCGACCCTTCTCCATTGCAGGGCCTCATTCCATGTCATGCATCAGGGCAAGCAGGTGTCTATGGGCTCTCAGAAGTAAGTCTGCTTCCGGGATGTGGTACCCTGGTCCTCGGATAACCTCATCAGACGATATTACTATTATTACTCGGGCTGTGAATGAGTGAGCAGGAGGAGAGGAGGGACAGCTTACCCTCCACCATGACGTTGGTCAAGTCGAAGACAGTGCGGAGTATGGGTCTGTCCATGTCCGACAACTGGCAGCCCGGCTGGTTGTGGCCCTCGTTTATGTAGAAGTCCACATCTCCTGCACACAAACATACATCTCGCTTTACTCATTTACACCTCCAAGATCATTCCTGCTCGCTAGCACGGTAGACCAGAGGGACTATTCTGTAACATTTCCAGTCTCTTATAAGATCTTTATAGACAAGTACTGGGTAGCTAACTTTATGATGAGAATACGCTCTATAAATAAAAGTGTTCCTGTGACCGTCTTTCAAAAGTCTCGTGTTTCTCTTTGTATGAAGAACTGATCCTAGGGTGTTGTTACGAAGGAAAATGCATGTAAATGGCCGAGAGTTTTAAGTTGCAGCCATCCCCGGTGTGAAAAAACTAGATGAAATGTGGTTGGGAAGAAGATTTAAAATGCGTTACTTGACATGCCCGTAAATAGGCAATACGTCTAATAAATTATAGCTCTGGGTATATTAACTTTTATTATTGATTCTAACGACAAATTTAATACAGCTCGTGTACTGCTATCTCTTGGCCGTGTTACACTCATACAGTGCCAAACGAGCTATCTCTTGTAAGTGCGGTACACTAACTTAAGAGATAAATAGCAATGGGGACGAACGAAATTTATTTTACAGATCGTAATTGAAATAACAAAAATTATAAAATATAATTTATGTGATTTTTAACAAAATTTTAGTAATTAGTAATTTAAAACACATTGTGAAATCCATAAATGATGAATCAACACTGTGAATTTTAATACAGTTTTAATGATTTTTTAAGTTTTACAAGATGAGATATGGTTTTTTTTTTTGCAGACATACATCGTGGCTAATTTTTAAGCTAATTAACATTTTGGCTGTTTTATACAAGAAAGAAAACCAACTGAGATACAGCGATTAAATAAGTCACACTGAAAAACATTTTGTCATATGAAGGGCTACATCACGATATATATATATATATATATATATATATATATATATATATATATATATATATATATATATATATATATATATATATATATATATATATAAAACTGCATCGAACTTTTTTTAATTGCAGAAAATTGACAAGAACTTATTTTAAATCCAAATTCACTCCCTCATTTCATTTCAAAGTGATTATCAAAGAATTTTGTTTGGAAGTTGACACAGGCGATTTTTTTTTTTTCCAAGTTTAATTGTCACTCTGTATTCTGCATTACGTACACTCAAGTGTTAATGGAGACGGTCGGCTTTCCGCTTTCTCAGAACCGTTCCGGAACATTCCAGTTCCGGGAAATGTACTGTTCTTTTCGGAATAGTTCGGATGCATATGTGTGTGTCGCGACGTGCGTATTCCACGAATACGTTATTTTCTTTAATTTCATAAGAATATTCATAATATTATAACGCACATCAGTAATAATCCTTACAATTTTATAGTTTTTTTTAGTGTAACTGGAATCAGGCAAGAACAAAAAAATTACTATTTGCCCTTAACAGTTTTTTAGAAAGTGGCGCAAAAATAGTTGGTTCTACTGTATTGATTATTCAATATACAATATTTTTCATTTGTTTCTGATACTGCATGAAGGAAAGTATTGGCTTTAACTAAGGTTAATTCTACTACAGGTTAGAAAGAAAATACGTTTTCTTATGGGAGAGCTTGGCACAGGGAAAATTTCTGCCACTAGTTTCGCTTCAATCGCTAAGAGACCAGAAAAATACGAAACCGTAGTAAAATTATATTTAAATAAACTTTGAAATTATATTAGTCATTTACTTTAATTTTAAAATGAAAGGAAACCGATTTCGCGTTTTAAATTATCAACTTATGTAACTTAAAATTTAGGGAAGCTCTGTGATTGGTCAGTTTGGGGCACTAGCGATACCAGCGTTCAAGTGGCAGAAATTTTCCCTGTGCCAAACTTATCACATTGATCTTTCTAACCTGTAGTAGAATTAACCTTACTTTAACACATAAATGTCTGAAAATTAAAATGTACAGAATACAATAATATACGCAGATCAAGAGCAGTTCACTTAATTTCACGATTCCACGATTGCCAATGACGTAAATATAAATTGCTGCAAAAGAAGTTGCAGTCAACTGAAATATGATTTATGGCCCAGTATTTACAATGTGGACCTGAAATACACGAAACACCGTCGAAGAAATCGAACTATTTTCTTTATATCCACGGTAACCCAGCCCTACGTATTTAACTTACTGCAATGTTTATTTACATTGTTTGGATACTGGCACGGTGAATATATTAGCAAATCCAAGCACAGGTTCCTCGTTTGTTCGACAGACTCACCACTAGGTTGAATATTACTAAATTATTTCCTAAAGTTAGATTTGAATAATTAGTGTATCGATTCGCAGTGACAGATAATTTTCAACCTGAATACCTCGATTTCAAGCATACTTAGCATTAGCAATTCGTTCATAAATAAGTGCAATCACAAAGTATATATTCATGACTTAGGTTTACCCCCAATCAACTGAAGAATTATATCGGATTTGTTATCTCTAGGGTTAATGTGTAAAAGGCTGTGAGTCCTGGGCTGCTAATCATGAAACTAAGAAAATTTATTGTGTGGGAACTAAAGTCGTTTAGACAAAGGGGCATTAGCTGAGGTTGTTTGTTTGTCCAGTATTTACAATACAGACCTGAAATTAACAAACAACCACTGAAGCAATCCAATAATTTTCTTTATATCCATGGTCATCCTGTCGCATTTAACAAATTGTTGTGAAATTTTGTTTATATTATTTTGGTGCTAGCACACTAAATATGTTGATTCATCCAAGCACTTAATTTGTTCACTAATTCACCACTATGTTAAACAGTATTATCAACATAGTTGGCAATTACATCTACTAGGACTGTACTGAACGATCATAATACGTGATTATAGTAAATGCAAATGTTCTGCTGGATAACTACAGAGTTGTTCCGTTTGCAACTATACAATGGTTTAATGTGCTATGGTCCAGATGTAAAAGTAACCTAAAAAATCTCGTGTGTACAGCCAGATTTTCAATAATATCACATGCTAAATTGTTTAGTGCCTCTATCTTTGATGTGTACAGTCCTGAATTCTAGCTCGCCTAACGTATGTACAGAGAAGTTTCAGAATGGAATGTCTATCGGAAATGCTAATTCATCAGCGAGTTGTGCAAGACCTTATGTCGCAAAAGAAAATGTATTATCAGTGTTAAAAAAAAAATGTGCCAGGCTGACCTTAACATTGAATGCACCTGGCTTCTTCGCTGGATCTAAAATGAAAACAGTAATTAACCATACTCTTCCCATAGCTAGCCTGCCGTGGGAGAGTAATACATGATAATCAGTTTTTTGTTATCAGATATAAGATGGCGTAATGCTAGAGAGAGCTTTGGTAAACATTTCTTTCTTCCTGAAGAAAATTTTTGTAAAATTAAAATGAAATTATCTTTCCAGATCTTCAGTATCACACAAAAATGCAATGCTTAAATGAACTTTTATCGTAAAATAAGAATCAAATTATGTTCACTGCAGAAATTAATACGATCACTTTGAATCACGTTGTCTAAGGTCAGACTATTTTATTACAACATGGTCGATTAGGCACTTCATTTTCTGTAATTCTACCAATAATGATCGACATATAGTAGATGTGTCATATGTGGCGTGTACCAATATAACAGTGCAGTAGATTGTGTAACACAAATACCAATGGTGTTTGTATCTGTGTGTACATGTGTATATATACGTACACACATATATTGGTGACTACTTTCTATCCTCTTTTGATCCCCAGAAAAAGTGTGCTGCCTTTAAAGTGTTAAAAGAAAACGTACTATCGACCGTCAGTCTCATATCAAAACTCATGAACACAGAAAATATGGCATGCCAGGTAATAAACCACACACAGTGGACCATACCTCGGCGAATTGTGTGAGATCTTCAGTACTTGGTTTGCCAGCTACCACCTAGCAGTCAGTAAGACAGACTACTCAATGTGTGTCGCTCCCTAGCTAGGAGCAGACTGCTACGTCATCAAGATAATAGAGAACTAGAGACTCTCACCACAAGACTGCATGATGCCGAGGCCAAGACTCGGAATGAAGGGCACAGCGTTGGTGTGCAGCACATCGACGAAGATGGCGTCCGTGGCATCTAGTCGTACTGCTGTGTCCTGCTGCTCGAATAGGGGCTGTGCCGGGTCCAGCCCTGAGACAAAACCCTATGTCGGTTAACCCTTCCATCTCTCTCATTCTCTCACCATGCATTCATCTTTAGTGACACAGTTCTCTGCAATTCCTTCTGATGCGCAGTGGCACTGTCTTAACTCTTTGGCTTTCATATCAGTCAGCATGACTTGAAATTTTTACTATAGTCCCTTCCAACAAAATTTGAACAGACTGTGAAACATACGTCCCCTACTAATTATTTTTATCCTAAACAGAAGTCTATTGGAATAAGCATTGTTTTGTCTAAAATATGATCAACTTAAAATAGAGACAAAACGACAGTAGACATAACCACTTTGGAAACAGCTATCACGCCAAACAACATTAAGCAATACGACTTATGGGTAAATGATGATAAATGAAAATATTTCAGCCAAAATGACTGCAAGGCACAAAATTAATTTAGGCGATCTATTTTCAGAAAAATGTATTTTAAGCCAAACAATGGCGAGAACGCCTTTTCGACAAACCACCATTACTTCAACCGAGAAACCGAGGTGAACGTAATCTATTTAATTATTCATGGCATTCTATATAAAAATAAATTTAAGACCTGTAAAATATTCCAAAAAATAATTTGGGAATAGTAAAAATAAACTACTTAAAATACTTCCAATAGCTATTAAAAATGACGAACATGCAATGGTTTATTCTACAAAATAGAAAAGTGGCGATAAGTTTGTAACACGCTCCATTTGGTCGCCACCGTAATTTATAAGATTAATTAGCCATAAGAGCTATTCAACTGTCATAAATTCCAGATTAATTATTAATGTGTCTTGCGACCATTATTCCTTCTCGCCATCATGTAAGGACAAGCAGTATTTATCAGTGTAGCAGATTTTATATAGAGAACAACTATGATTTAGATACTTTGTCTTTGTAGAAACTAGCTAGCAGGTGCACATGGCTAGCGTCTGAGACTTCTCGCTCCCACCCACACTCAAGTTACCCCTCTAGCTGCTGGACGAGAGGGGAGGAAAGCCAGCCAGTAGCCTTTAAGATAAAAATGTTAAATAGTTAGTTAATTAGGATTTTAGGAATTTTAGCCACTAATAAAACTTACTGGGAATCGTCTGAGTGTAGTGAAAAGAAATAAAATAATTGTACAATAAATACGGCAATAGTAAGAAGTTGCTGTCCTCGAGGGTGGGGCCATTTGTCGGAAGCTGGCCCCTGACTGGCCCACTTGAACCAAAGACTGCAGAGCTAGTGGAAGGGATTTTGGCGCTAACCAGGAGCAAAGCGAGAGTTCGTTAACGGTTTTGAGACAGACGTCGTTGAGTCGCGACAGACGGTGCACCAGGGTGCTGCCGCCGGACGTCGTCGGTTTAGGCGACGAAACGTCTTGGTGCAGAGACACAGACGCTGTTGAGCTGCGAGGTACGGCAGGCCTGAGTGCCACCCTCGGGCGTCGATTTAGGCGTCGGTACGCCTTTCAGTAGAGATATCGTCGAGCCGCGAAGTACAGCAGGCCGGGTGATACCGCAGGTTACATCTGGTTTAAGCATCGGGACGCCTACAGGTTATTATTTAAAATATATTGGAAAACCTCGCAGTTAGCTTGGTAGACAGCTGACGACGCCTTCACCTACGTAACATTTGAGGTCACCCAGATAAAAATATTGCTGAGTCTAGCGGGCATAAAATATTTCAGAACACTACCGACAAAGCTAGTACAATAACGGTCTGCATGCAGAGAACAGTAACGACGTACTAGCCGGGAAAACAGAACATACCGTCTTATTTATTACTCTACCCGGACACCAGAACTTTAATTAAAAATCTTTATAACTTGCAGCGTGTCGCAACTTAACAAAATATTAAATTTGTTTTGATTAATGTAAATAATTTTCGAGGTAAGGTATTGAATCTATGCTTTCACAAATTGTGTTCGTCTACATATTGCGGACTAAAGAAATACAACCTAAATGTTTAGAAGCTGTAGTACATACTGTCAACGTATAAAACTGAGTTTCATTCGGTTCAACAGTTTCTGCATTATGTTGTGCTACATTGCAAACTATATAATTAATAAATCCAAAATTAAGTCAAAACCTGGTGTGCAGACTGTAAAAAATTATATTTAGTTCAAATCGGTTCAATATTTCCGAAATATAAACAATTATATAATTTTCGACTTGTGGTATCTTTACAGATGACAAACACTTAAGAATAACTCTACCGAATCCACTACGTACGTGATAAGCTGACAAGCATTTTAGTTTGAATCGGGTCAGTTGTTTCCGAAAAGTTGCATTAATACTTAACTTAGTGAAACTTTTAATTATTTATTCCGTGTTAGTTTTCGAAATTGGGTACCTACATGAGAAACCGTTCACAAATTCAAGCTTGGTTGGCTTACTATATTTAAAAAAGGCTGACATCGGTTCTGTAGTTTCCAAAATATCACCGTAATATTCATTGTGGAAGGCTGCGACATCCCGTAAAGTTCAGCCACTGTATTGAAATGTGTCGTCCTTTCAGGGACATAGTATCGAAGTGATACGTCTATCAAGGGTCAAGGAAAAGTCAACCTTTACATGGTAAACATGGATAACCATCTAACTTGGTGACAACGGCTGGTTGGTAAGGATGAGGGTTGTTGGTACTCGGTTTCTTCGAGCCGTTGAGGTCCAGAATATCTTTATTCCACATGGAGAATGAATCATTGGTATTGGTTGGCTTCGGCGCCGGAGCATTGGGATGCTCGCACCCCCTTCGCGGACAGCTTTTTTGTTGGAAGGTTTAACTTAGAAAATGTGGAAGTAGTTGGCGCAGTGATATGACCACTTGCCTCCCACCATGGCGATCCGGGCTCGAGTATGTACAGAGCACGGTCGTAGAAGTACAGGTCTGGACACTCGCCTATCTGCCAATGATATGGAATTGACCCCGTTATGACTGAAAGCGCCACTAGCAATGAAGTGTTGTTTTAACATTGCAGTATAGCGTCGTATTAGCAGTTCTCCTCGCAGTTCCGACACGAGTTTGTTCCTTGTAATCCCATTTACGCAATGTTAAAACAACCCCAGAGTACCAGTGGCGCCAATCAGTCATAACGGGGTCAATTTTCAACTCCCAAGTGACCATGCCTGTTCCTCTATGGCCGTGGTACAGATCAGTGGAGTCTCTGTCACTAAATAAAAATGCGACTTTTGAATGTCTCTACTCATTGCTCTAAGCTATGGCGAGACAGCTGCTGTGGCTAGCGTGCATATTACAGTAACAGCCAGGTACAGTCGCGAACAAAGACGAGCGTACATGGCAACAACTTACTATAGGCTGTTCAGAACAAACTGTGCACTGCTTGCAATTTTCTGTGAGCCATTTTACCGCCATCTTTACTATTTCAAATACGAAAACGTCCACGTAACTAAAAACTAGTGTAAATATTTCACAACTATTAAAACTTTACTTCTACAGCCTAAGCAAATATTTTTTTGAATAATTAAAATGATTGAGAACTGCTCAGTTTAAGCTGAAGCACCTATAGTAGGAGACGAGGCTGACCTGTGATCCTGCCGATGTTGGAAATGTTGAAGCTGACGTAGCTCATGGCGTGAGCACCGAGGCTGTGACCAATCAAGTGGAAGGTGCATGGTCGCGCTCCCTCGCTCTCCACCAGGTATCTGCACAGTCTGTGAAAAAGTGAGTATAGTCTGTGTATGATAAAGTGAGCACTTTAAGGACCACGCTATCTTGTTTCTACTGCTTTTACAATTTTGAAAGAAAAAATGCTTGACATGTGATGTTACAATTGTAATTAAAACGTAAATGTGTATTACAGTCAGTAATTTAATATAAATCTAAATATACTTTTATAAAAGAACATTACTTTGAGTGAAAAGAAATTGATAGTTAAGAACGTGATATTAACATCTCTTTAGAGTAGATATCCTCAGTTTTATGTCAGCCTGTTTTTACTTCGTTCAGGTATACATTTGATCATCTCATGCAATAATAGCAATAGGACATAACTATTTTGCTACGAGGAAAATGTAGTCGGATGTAATGTTCGAAAGTTTGATAATATTAGTAAGAAAGAAACTTTTTTTTTTCGGTCGAACAGTCAACTCGGGTTTTTATTATTTTAATCTAGCAGTTTGGAAGCACTTGGAGTAATGGATGCATGCGGATCACACTTCTTCTTGGCCTCTAGGCACAAGTAACTGAACATGTATGAAGCCAAATGGAGAACGAACAATGTACATTTTTTGGTGTAATATTTATTTTGAGATGCTCTTTGGAAGACCTTACTTAGCCGTATACATTACCCACTTATGAAACAGAACTTTTTTTTGCCAAATTACTGCAAACACTATTTTATTTTGCACTTCACACTTTGCAGTTGTACGACACTGCGATGTTGAATCGCACCTCTTAGAAAATTGTGGGAGATACCCGTAAGCAATAAATAAGTTTCATGGAAATTCAATGTGTTTAACTTAAAATTTAACGTTCAATTCGAAGGAAAAAAACGGAACATTCAATCTTCATTGAAAGCGAATTATGTGTGATATCAGAGCCCAATGATATTGTTAAATGACGTGGCTATGACTTAAATAAGCGCATGGGTAATATTTTTAAATCTGCAACACACAATATTTAATATTAAAATGAGCCTGGCTTAGTTGGGTTTAAAAAGTAGCCAAAATAACTTTCACAATTATCACGTTTCCATTTACTTCAAACATCAGAACTGCGAGCTGTTTAATATACGTACCCATTGTTACCAGTGGATGTCCACAGTCACCTGAGGGTTAAGAACAATAGAACACACATTCACGCAATAAAGCTTATGTTCTAGGCTCTATAACGCTACAATTAATTCTTGCGTGCTGTTCGAACGAAAACAGAAGGTCCCAGGCGGTTGGAGCAAGTATATCACTTTTGTTACATAAGTCACATAGCTCAATAAACTTACTCAAATGTTCGAATCGCCTGACGCTACAAAAGTTGAACAAGCAGCCTCAATAAACACAAGAAAAAACACCAATGTTGGAATGAAGAAGGTGAGAAAAGAGTGGAAAATTGTCACCAAGCCTGTTTAAGGTAAAAAAAAAAAAAAAAAAAAAAAATCTCACTAGGAACTCAAAGACAAAGACATATTAAAAATAATAATAAGGATAAATCGCCAATATCGGAAAGATATACTTTGAATTATATAAACGAATAGAGAGAAAAGAAAACTCACGAGATTGCTACAAGAAATTTCCAAACATATGATCCTCTAACATAAGTGTTATAGCCTAAGATAAGAAAAAGTATAAGACAGCCAACAATAACAGAAAAAATAAAGAAATGTTAGCAGGAACAGCTAACAAACTAATTACTTGCGAGCCCGAAATTTCTTCAAATAAACACGGAAACCCCAATAAAATTCCCAACAGAAAACATAAACCCACGAACAATCCATGAAGCCAGCAAGCTCGAGAACAACAAGGCAAGTGGAGAAGTCCATACATTTTCGTAACTCTGGAAACACGCAGCAGAGCCGGTTAAAATATAGTTACACTTATGCGTGGTTAACATATATCATAGATGAACCGCCAAAATATTGGACTACAGCTATAATACATTCATTACACGAACACACACACAAAGAGAAAAGCCAATCCAGAAAACTGTAGAAGGATTGTGCTCTCAAAATCTCGCCGAGAATTCTATATCATCGCTGTAAATTTCAACTTGTACATGAACAAGGAGTATACCAAGGAGGATGGAGATAGATCACGGAGAAGTTGCCTTGAGCAGATACTCACCTTAAAATTGTTGATGGATGCGTACAAAAGATAACACATACAAGCCATAAGTTTTGCAGACTTTGAAAAATGTAATGATTGTATTCACAGATCTTTAATATTGTACATATTAACGAATTTGGTTTTTTCATTTCAAATCAATTAACATGATACAATTTACCCTTACCAACATCAAATCCAAAATTAAATTCAGAGGAGAACTATCAGAGCCGTTTATGATTTAAACAAGACTGAGGCAGAGAAGTGCTCGCCGCTATTGTTCTTAAATTGTGCTCTGAAATACTTGATGAGAGAATGGTACTACGGAAATACAAAAACATCAGGGTTGAAAACAAGAAAGATCAACTAAAGTTAAATTGCTTAGAATTTGCAGATGCCTTAGCATTACTAGCTAATGACATTCTATAACCCAGAACTCTAATAATACGACTACATAATATATCACACAAAACAGGACTTCAGGTAAGTTAAAAAAAAAAAAAAAAACGGAGACGATGGTAATAGACTCACTAGTACGCAACAGAAAAGTAAAAACACCGAAAATATTTAAAGACCTATGACAAATTTAAACATTTAACCAGAAACTAGATTTAAAAAAAGAATTATAAACGAACTCTGGAACCTGGATCAACAAGTTAGTTGGATCAAGGAAATTATAGAGGATATGGAAGAACTAAAAATAACATTGGAAGATTTACACAACAATAAAGCAGGAGATCTCAAGGGGAAAAAAAGGAAGTTAGATTTAAACCATAAGTAGACAAAATACACTTCATGAAAAGAATATTTACTGATGAGGAAAAAAGAATGAAAAAATAGCTACTGGGCAGTTCTGAAAGAACGAAATATGCACTCATCGAATATATTTAAAAGATAATTGACTAAAGGACTATAGTGGTTCAATGAGGCGTAGATGTGTAATATATATATATATATATATATATATATATATATATATATATAAACGAAATTCAGAAGATGAATATTTTAAACATTCTGTGAGTATTGTTGGTCACTAAACGTTATTCACATTTTTTTTTACTTCTTAAGTGATTATTTTATGTGTTTTTTATACATTTTAATAACAGAATGATTGCTCATACAGAATGTTTTTCCTCTGTGCACACAATTATTGTTTTCTGTGAATTTTATACAATTTAAGTGATAATTTATGTTCCTCGTCCTCTTCAAAAAGTGTAAACGTAAAATTGTTCTGTTCGTCTAGGTACTTTAGTAACAATTTTGTTTAGAGACATTTTCACACCTGAAAATAAATGTAAGTGGAAACAATTGTTTCGGCTATATTCACTGTCGAATAACAAAACTTTATGTAGGCCTATTTACTATTTTAGAAAATAAATCTGTATGCACTCATGTTAACTTCATTAAATTACATTCGAACGAGAAAAAGTAATTAGGAAAGATTAACAGTTAACGAATCACACAATTTTCGCTGAAGTTATGCATGCTTTTGTAAAAGTGCCAGTAGGCAGACACCTTGGCAGAGGCCCTTAACATCAAGTGTAGCCACTTGAATACCTAGCGTCTATCATACCTTGAGTGCAAAAATTGGAATATTACGTCGTCCACTAGTAGACGGCGTAATGTAAATATCCAAAGTTGAAAATTTTAAAATTACATTTAAAATTTAACAATGCAAACCACTTTAATTTTCCAAACATAATGGTTGAACGACTGGACGAACTATAATTTCACGAATATATAAAATAATGTAGGCCAAGTTCCTCACGACATACTTCGCTGCGTAGAGCATTAAGTACATCTGAGTTATTGAAAGAACCCTCCACGTGTGTACATAATTTCTGCATATGAATAACCTTTCACAACCATTAAACACTCAAAGACAATTTTAAATTTTCCATTTTTATGTACATAAGTTTTTCTCTTTGCGGAAACATGTGAATTTATATATCAGTGTACGCTTTAGCTGTTGCAATTTTCACTAAGAAGTTTGAAGTTGTATTAAGGGACATACCCGGCAGCTAAGAATCAGCAAAGGGTACCATAGGAAAATTCTGATGGTATTTTTACATTTGGTACCCTTTAAATGGTTGGTTCTCTGAGCAAGAATTTGAGGATTGCCAACACTTTCTTCCCAGGAAATATGTTTTTTTTTTTTCGCAAAAAACCTGTAAAACCCGGACACTTATATGTTTTTTTTAAATAATTTAATACAGTGCATTTTACGTGGACGTTGATTGTATACCAAATTAAGGAGAATACATTTACTTGTATTTCACGTATCTAAGGTTTTTTATCCGAACAAAATTCTGTGAGAGTGACACGAAAAAAAAGTCAATTACGGCACCGTACGTTCACATATCACAGAAAGTTTTCCAATCTACGCAAATGTTAACCGTATCCAATGATGAAAATGATATAAATTATTATATCGCATGCGATTTAATTTTTTTTACCATCGGTTCAGCTACGAAAGTGTTACGAAAATGGGTGTTGAAAAGAAAATTATTATAAGAAAAAACGGGAAAAGACAATTTGAATGTATAATTTATTTCATACCAATTTTAATTTAGTAACCAAGCAGCAAAACAGGGACTTGTACACGTGAAGTAGGTACTTCAACACAAGACTCGTGGTCGCCATATGCTATGATGAAATCTTTCTTATAAATTGAAAAGTGGACATATATGTATGGAGACGTTCGAAGAAGGAAATGCAGTTCTAGAGTAAGGAGAATGTTGCTTGATGAGCAAACTAAGCAGGGCAAAAAATTAGTAATTTCATATAATTTTTAATTTACATACTTTTACATGTACGATTTCAGTTCAAACATTTTAATTTCACTCTAACTGCAACATCTGAATCAAAAATATAAATATATTATTCGAAGAACTGCAGCATTCCTGGTGGCCAACTCCAGAATAAAAAAATGGAGCATGTAATGTAGTGTGTTGTCCACACATTCACAATCTGAGTGACTCCCGCGGCCACTTACAAGTACTGAGGGATGACAAAGATAAAATTACTGTTTACGTGCACAAATATTTTTAATTATTGTTCATGTATAATTATTTTAAAAAGGCCGGTGGGTCAAAACAATGACCTCAGTATGTCTGGCATTGAAGACAACTGATGTAATCCAAGCATTTGACAAATTAAACACAAAAACAAAATTGCAGATAGAAATGTTATACAATATGGCGGTAGATGATGTATAAGAAGGTCGGTATGTAATATCCGGTAAATTATATAACGCTATGGTGTACGCAAACATTATTGCAGCTAAAGAACAAAGTTGAAGCTCAATGTCAATATTAAAGGTCAACGTCATATGCAATATGATCACCGAGCTGGTCGGAAGCCAAAGTTTGTCGAGTGCACTCAAGATTGTTCGGGTCGGCGACAGCGACAGTGTAGTCATCAGCTATTGTTTCAGAAAGAACATTTTCTGCTTACTGTCGTATTTAGAGATACTGTAAAATCGCGAAGCTACGTAAATACAATGAAGTCACCAATTAACTGTAGTATCTTTACATCATAATATTACAGAATATAGCAATTCCTGAAACACGCGAACACTTTTTGGACAAACTACACGCATTGTGTTAAAGCTGTACAGTTCTAACTGTACCGGAAACATTGTTTGAAATAAAAAGTCACGTAACGCAACTAAGAATTGCGTTTTGCTACGAGAGATTTTTACGAAGACTAAACGTTTTGGTGGACTAAAACGTGGCTATATTATCAATAGAGTCCCGGATACTTCGCGGGTTCAACGACCATCTGCCTGGACTCCACAGTCTTGTTAAGGTTAATTCTACTACAGGTTAGAAAGATCAATGTTATAAGTTTGGCACAGGGAAAATTTCTGCCACTTGAGCGCTGGTATCGCTAGTGCACCAAAGTGACCAACCACAGAGCTTTCTTGAATTTATAATTACATTAAGTTGATAATTTAAAACGCGAAATCGGTTTCCTTTCACTTTAAAATTAAATTCAATAACTAATATATTTTCCAAGTTTATTTACATTACATTTTACTACGGTTTCGTATTTTTCTGGTACGTTAGCGATTGAAACGAAACTAGTGGCAGAAATTTTCCCTGTGCCAAGCTCTCTCATAAGAAAACGTATTTTCTTTCTAACCTGTGGTAGAATTATTCTTATACTCCATCCATTCTAAGGTTGCAGCTAATTCATTAAAATGAATGACAATACTAATTTTTGCACTGCATAAATTTCATTTGAAATATTAAAAAATACAAGGTAACTGGGCTACGGCACAGTCACAATGTGAGGAATCAAGGTATAGTTCAATTTCTTTGATTTATTTCGTTAGCAATTTTTACTTCTGCTGCAACCTTAGAGTGTACACTTTGTCTTCAGATACTAGTTCATTGGATGCTGCTCCAGTAAGTGGACAGTTATACATGTGACAAGGTAGCGCGGCAGTCAGTGAGTGTTGTCATGCAGGTCTGCTATTGGTTCACAGCCCTCAAGGAAGAGTTCCAACAACCGTGATACAATCGCTGTATTAATTGTCGTGCACAGGAGTTTTCAATCTAACGTCTCCTCAAATGAATTCACAAAATTTCTGGGACTCTGGTTATCAATTTTCTGGACTTAATACGCTTAGTCGTATTAGACCAATATTAATAGTGGCACTACCTCGTGAATGCCAGCGGAACTCCGTATGTTTGAAAAGATTTTCAGAGATAATAACAAAGTTGTAAAATGTTGATATGTAATTTAAATATGTATAAATAATGATGGCAAGTTTCACCCCGGCAGCTGGTATTGATCGCCGGGGTGAACACCTGACGTGCAACTTGGTGAAGATGAAACCGCGATGGTTTGCTATTGTTGCCTTCCGTAGGATGGAGATAAGGTGACAACAAAACACCCAGTCCTGAGCCACGGGAGGTAACTGTACTAACTTTTCCTACCCGGCCCAGAACAGGATGGAGTTATGCAGAATGGAACCAATCCACAAAGTAATTTATTTTGAGATAATCATTCCAAGTAGAAGAAGAAGGTATGAAGTATATCCTGAAAAAAAAAATAAAATTAATCATAATATTTGAATGAAATTAAGAGGCCAGAAAAAGCAGTTTCTACAAGGTTTATATGGACACAGTAGTCTTCGACCTTGAATGTCTCAGCTCTAGTAATTTGTGGATTGGTTCTCTTCTGCATAACTCCATTCAATTGAAGACGGGACTCTTGGTCCACAGACCAGGAGCGCGACGTACTGAACCAAGGGATTGGTCTAAATATGTGCTGCCTACTACATAATATAATTATCATACAGGTTGTGGTTTTCAAAATAAAGTTCATGTCTTGTCAAGCGCATTTCCTGGCACTAAGATATCGATAACGTGAAACTTCTGGAGGTTTATGCTCGAGTGTTCGCTCGTATGTGAGTCGCCTGCTTGACAGCTCGAAATGCGCTGTGGGTATGCTAGTACACGTCTGGTGTCCTACATGATCATATACTGAAATATACTCGAGTGGTGCCACGCGGCAGAATAGGGGATTTCGCATACGAGAAGCCAAAATAAACAGAAGCTATGGAGCAAGGTTTAAACAATTATATTTATTTTAATTATTTATTTTATGTTCTCAACAATGGGTAAATAGAAAGTCGTCGCTAAGTTAGGTGTTAAAAATTAGATTAAGAAATTTTGCGATAGTATTTTTATTATACAATTTTTTTTTAAACTTGCTAACCACTAAATAATACTGTACTTATTAATTATGAACTAGCTGTTTTAAAATTTATACTGTATCATGTTTAACTAAAGTCATTGACATTGCACGATAAAATATATTTGCGATTGACTGAGCCATACAAATTTAAGTTATGTCATTTCAAAGAAATAAGTACTTAATTATAAATACTCTAAATAGTCAATACATAATAATAGTGAGTGATTCATCGCAGGAAAAGTTAACAGTGTGCTAGGTTCCATTGCTGTATCTACTTACTGAGTTTTTTTATTATTATTTGTGTATTCATATACGCTTTGTTATTCTTTTGTGAATTGTCGTAACAGTGGAAAATAACATTTAAACAATCGCTATTGAAATACATAAAGTGCAACGAGCAACAATGTTTCGAATAATTATGTAGTACCAGACATTTTTGTTACTTTCCATTTTCTCTGCTCATTATATACAAACACGAGAGTAAAATTCTATTAATATCTTATAATTATGACGACCGTTGAATTAATGAGGGCGGTTAAATTAATGAGGGCGGTTAAATTAATGAGGGCGGTTAAATTAATGAGGGCGGTTAAATTAATGAGGGCGGTTAATTTTATTTGAGCAAAATACTGGCACAAAAAAGTTCTATATGATAAAAGTACATAATTTGCCTCTTACATAAAATTTTAACAAAATATGCTCTAAATTAATTAGACTGCTACATATTAATTACGTCAATACAACAGCATATTTTCATTACGGCTGGTTAAAACTGTAACTTCAGCTTTAGTTTCTTAAAACCTTCGTTTCGATAGCCTTACTCTAAACGTTTGAAGTGCTTTTTATTTAACCCATCTGGCAGGAATTAGTAACACTTCGTGTTTGAAATATATGTTATTTATTTTAAAAACTACTTTAGTAATGTCATTTACTAGAGAAACTCATCTAACTATTTGTGAGGCTTATAGATGAAAGAGTTATTTATGTACGTTTATATTTTCAAAATGGAAAATGAAGATTAGTTTCAATGAGCCTAAAACGTAAAATTACGTAAAATAAATAAATTTTTCGTAGAGTTCCTTTTATAATGTGTAACGATTAATGTAGTTATTAAAATAAAAAAAAATTACTCATGGGAAGCTCCGAACCCGAATTATTTTGAAAGTAAATAAGCACGCTACCGTAGTACTGCGTATACCACAAAAACGTTTTTCAAAAATATATTAATTCGGGTGTTTCAATCACTACATTTCCTTTTGTGTTTGATCGAGTTAGTCACACTGAGATTGTTTCTGCTAATATTAAGATTCTTCTATCAAGCTGATTAACAGTTTAAAAGCCATAGTTGTCACACATACTCATATTTTGCAAGTCGGGGTAGACATTCGAATAGCCGCCATATTGTCGACCAACGATGCTCACCTCGTGCACTTATTTCGAGTTCAAGACAGTGGAGCATACCGGTTTTCAAAATGGCCAGTTCGTATTCGAATCTGACCATTCGAAATAGCTCCCACACGAACTCTCGAGCTGTATTTTACAACATAGGCCCTCAGTTTCCCATTTAAAGTCAATTGCGACGAATTTATGTAATGATTGCCGTAATCGTAAATATTGACATAGTAAAAGTTATGAGTAATATAAATGGACCAGTGCACTACTCAGCATGTAATATTATAATGGGATCGAATCAGATAGAACTAAAGCCGTAGCAGCAACCTCTACTCGTGTGCAGCAAAGTGTAACAAGGTGTTACATTGTGACGAGGCAGTATCTCTGGTGAGACATGGACTGAGTGAAGTGACAGGACGATGGTAGGGATAGTCACCTCGCTATCTCGGCGCCCAC
Organism: Medauroidea extradentata; assembly: GCA_003012365.1. NCBI lineage: Eukaryota > Metazoa > Arthropoda > Insecta > Phasmatodea > Phasmatidae > Medauroidea > Medauroidea extradentata. Next base: position 54,241 of record PNEQ01000058.1, read on the forward strand.
TACTCTGGTGTTCGCAGCGGCCTTGAAGTAGTTGATGTGCGAGGCACCGTTCTCCCAGTCCACCAGGATCACGTTGCAGTCCTCCTGAAACCATACCACTATACATACACATCTGTCTAACTATCGGCCACGGAGCTCGCACATTTATTTATCATTAGAGATGATCGTTTATCGCAGGAACACTTGCCTGTTTGCAGGATTTCAACGTACGTTCAGCTTATGAAACAACGTCTGGCTTTCGCTTGGGCGTAGAGCTGTTACCCAATTTGCTTAAGCCAGTATGAAACCTGCTATTGCAATGTTTGATGTTTGCAGAGCTACATTGTGTCAGATGTATGACACCCACTCATTAGGGACTGGAAAATTTCGCGAATTCAATGACCTGCATGTTAGAATCAATTACCCTGTACATACTCAAGCACTGACTGACTATTAGTCAACTAGCTGCTACTCAGTGGAACAGCAGACTATGAACGAAAGACGGGGCTTGAGTATGAATAGTACAATGGATTCTAGCCTACAAGTAATTGAACCCGCGAAATTTTCCAGTGCCTACCAATCATACATGTCGCAAGAAACTACAGTGATTTCCTGGGTATGTTGGCACAAAAGGTTTTCGCGATATACCATCGTCACTATTTATTATGAACTACAAGCTGGTCACCGTCAAATTAACACGTTAAACATTTTCCCGTCAGGTCGATTTATGTACTTCCTCGCCTTGTTATTGAGACCGTTCGTCACGGAGAAACCTAGTGTTCGAAGATTGATACTCTTGATGACTATTGTAGTAACTTTGCTTGGGTACAGTGGTCAGACTGGAGTTTTGGGTGAGGAAAGGAGAGCGGTCCCGGTGGTGTGTTGTATCGGGCATTCGCAACCTAGCGAGGGAACAGCGCGGTTGTAATTCTGCAGAGGCTGAGCGACACCTACCGAAGTGTGCATAGGGTCCTGGCATGGAAGTACAGTAGTAAATAGACTACTATTGCGGATCATTACTAAGGCTTACTGGTGTGGACTCACGTCGTCGCCTACGGACTACTTGTCCAGTTAAGCTGTGTACGGACCTAGGAGAGAGCTCTGGGCAGTTGTGGCAGGAAAGGTCAGCAGAACTGCAGGAGGTACTGTTTCGTGTCTCTACTGGACTGGTGAGTCACCCAAAACCCCCATTGCGACATCATTCAGCATATCGGAAAAGACTTGTAACGGAATAGCATATTTAGAAGCAGACAAATACTCGTATGCCTAGGCCATGAATACGTAAAGGACCGACTCTAGAAATGTGTAATCTAGTAGGAATTCACTGGTGTAATATAATGATTTATATTATAGAACGTATGTTATTAAATGATCAAATCTACGATTGTAATTTTTGTATCATATATGTCCCTTGGTATTGGGAAACCCATGCTGATGAAATTACATTCGGAGAAGCCAGTTTTGAAGATAATTACGTCAAACAAAAATTGTGAGATATGTTATTGTGAATCACAGTCCAGAGCATAATATATTAATTTGCTTTTTACAATTTTTTATCGTGTTGTTAAACTTTCAAAATTTTCCAAAATTCAGGCTATACATTTTTGGTACAAAATGCTTCAGCAGGCAAGAAATATGGATTTTTGTACACAAAAACGTCCGTGGTGGCTTAAATATAATTTAAACAGGAACCTCAAAAAAAGCGAATATTGATAAAAAAAATATTTGGTGCAGGGGCAAATTGTACAGGAGAGCGAAGATGGCCGTCTACCAGGCGCAAGAGGTGCGAGGCGCTGACTCTGTCAAGGCGAGTGAAGAGATAAACAGTAAGATATTCCCCTGAGGATGTACGAAAGTGAAATGGGATGGAAAGAAAAGGTGTCATTTGTCCTTGAGCTTTCATACCTTTTATTTTACGACATGCTGCCTGACAGAATTCCACCGACACCGATACTTATTCAAGTTCTCATCTTCCCTCCCATTTCTACTTATGCGCGGCATTACTCCTAGATAGCTCATGTAGTGGAAGAGTGCAATGGTTATCGCTGTGTAGTGTGAACAGTTACATGAAATACTACCCGCACAACAAAAGACTATAGTAGGCCAACCAGGCAACAGTATTAATAACCAAACACAGTCTTGGCAGGAGCGTGTCCTGGACGACGTGAGCTGCGGCTGTTTCATGTTCCCTCAGGAGACATCATGTGTACTTAGCCGTGTGACTTTACAAACACAGCAGTCTATGTCTTCTTTATTGCACTGGCTGAGGTTGTGACATATTATATTAGTAGACGCATATAAGTTTGGCGTTATTATTTGGTGACAAACTAAATTCAGTATTCACCCGAATAAACTCCCGTTATTGGGTCCAGTTTTTGTATCTTTGTCATTACAGGATAATGGACATTTTACAGCTGACCTACCATTATTTGAAAAGTTTTTTAGGCGTACCACAAAAAATATGCCAACTAACAGCAGAGGTCAAATAAGAATACAGTTACTTGAAGTACAATCTGCTGTCAGATAACAACACGAAATTGGCGTGTCTCTATTTATTAATGTTTAGTGCCTACCTATAACAGAGCCTTACAGTTATATTTAGATTAAACAGACAAGACATATTCAATGATTCTACACTGGATTATTTGACTAATTTTGATCAAAGTTTACTTGTGAAGCACTCGAGACGTCATTTTTATGTGCTCATCAAAATTTCTCAACTTTGGAACTTTTATTTATTGGCCAGAATCATTCTCCGCGGTGAGTCAACAACATTATTGTTAAAAAGCCTTTTCGAGTCTAATTTGTTGCCGAAGAATGCGAATTTTGCGTGTCTCTAAGCTGTTCTTGATTTACGTCTAATCTAGAGTATTAAGGGGTATTGCTCCCTACCACCTTGGATTTATCTGCTTCTTCTCGATAACTTCTGTTCCAGTAGATGTATCAAAATTTTTGTCACGAGAAGGCATAGATACACACTTAATCGATTTTCTGTAATTGCTGGAACCATAATATATTCATTAATTTGTAACGTGAAACAGCTGAAAAAAAATTTTCTTTATTTACGGGAGCGACTACAGAGGCCGCAACATTAACAGAAACAATGCCATATGGATTCCAAAAAGTGAATGAAACAATAAACTATGCCTTGTCAGCGTGAAAAAAGTAAAACAATGTGTCTATTCCCTGATTTATAAGAAAAACCGTAAAACCGATCTGACAGGGATCAATCCCCCTTAATGAAAACGTATTTTACTGTTTCCTTAGAAGTTAACGTATCAGAACGGTGGAATTTCTGTACTAAGTATATTTGTAGGAACCCCTATTTTTAGTGAAAATACTTCTGCACGAGTTTGTTTCAGTGCGTCATGTGCAGCTATGCTTCAATGTTAGTGATTGGCTGTTATTAACTTTTAGGTGACGTAGTATTTTAATGCAAATCACAGACGTGTTATCGCAGTAACGTAATTCTGACTGTCCCAGTCATATTAGAAACACGCTGCTAATAGCAATGAAGCATAACTGCGGAGGTGCGCGTAAAGCAATGGGACAAGTTGTTACAGAAGTGGTTTCGATGAAATCAGAGGTCTTTATTTATTAGTAACAATGCTATGTTTACGATAGCAAGCGGTCAATGTATACAAGTTGGCTTTAAAGAAGACACAGAGCTTCAGAAATATTCAATATAATCAGCATTACCTATACACAATCTTCGACACTGAATAAGAACGAGACTGCCTCACATAAAATTAAAGTTTTGCAAGTTCTGAAGAATCTTGTGTAAAGGACTTCAACAGTTTCAAATTGTTTTTACACCAGAGAGAGCAGAAATCAACTGAATGTGTTTGTGTAAAAATCAACTTATGCAAAGGAATACCTGTAATGAGCGAACAAGCGGAGTTGATACTCAGTGTTAAAAATTGAGACACTTATTCAAGTAAATTTTACCGAAGATATCCGAAGTGACTGCCAGTCCAAGATAACTACTTAATACTATATTTTTGTTTTCTCATGTTGGCAGAAATTTAACAGACGTTACCTTCTATAAATGTATTAAATTCTTCTTAATTTTATTTTGGGTTTGTGTTTCAAATGAATTTGGAACAATATTAATCACAACTTCTGAAGCACTGTTTTGAAAGGTTTCTAAACAAAAATTATCAAAATACTCCAAGAACATTCAAAGGGCTGTTTATACGAAATGGATAAGTAGCGCTATACTGCCATTAAAAAAAATGAAACGTTCTAACTACGTATAAAGCTGAGAGTTACACATGAATACAAAAAAAAAAAATATGATTGAGAACTTCTGCGAGTTATAGCGGGAAACTAGATGGCTACATTAATTTCTTTCCTACATTTACGTTTCAGAAATTCAGAATTACATTTGTTTATTTCTGTAGGATATAAAGTGTAGACGATCACATCCAAAGCGTCAAATCGCATTGCAAGATTGCTTTATTTTTAAACTAATTCGCCCCCTCCTCCCCCTACCGTCACACAAAAGAGTTGGCAGGTCTCTGTAGATGTAAAAATAATACGTAGAGATGGTGATGTATCACGAAAATGTCTTACGACAACATAGCCTTCAAAACACTGCAGTTTCTGGCATCATATATGATTGAATGCTGACTGCCCGACACGACATAGTTGTCTATAGACGAACAACATTCGTAAATAATACACCAGCAGAATCATTGGTTTTGTCAAGTAGGGTAATTGTTATACGTTCATACTGTAGCCGGTAACATAAACAAAGTTTCCGAAACGCTGAACATACGTTGAAACCTACCAAAAAAAATCAAATTTTCCCGCGACAAATCACCATCCCTATACATATGACTTGAACATGTGACGAGGTAGTAGCAGCTAACCTTCTCTAGTATGGCATCCTTCATATCGTGGAGCCAATATTCGTCCGCACTGGAGGCAAGACCGTGTGTGATGAAGACAGTCATCTTGGTAGCGTCGTAACCTGAGTGGTCGAGTGAGATGTAGGGAGTCGTGACGACACGGTATCTTCCAGCGCGGGACCTGCACATATAGCAACTCTGGTGGTCAGTCCACATATGCACTCCTCACATTACTCTGTGGCAGGAGAAGACAATAAATAAACACTAACTACAATCTTCACTCAATCTCTTCAATAGATATGGGCGACGCTCACGCTAAAATCTTTAACATGTTTAGTTAAACTCATTCTTCAGCCATGTTTGATATCTTTACACGCTAAACATGTTTGCAACGTTACATACCTAAAACTAATAAAATCAATGAACTTTCAAAACTCTGGAATCTGAAATGTACAATATTTTATTACTATCATATCTACGCTTAACTTTTTTGGCTATTTTAAAATTAAATTTAACTATTACAAAATGTCGCACCAAAAAGCAACCATATCTGTTACACATAGCTTGTTACTGGAAGTAGCCAATAGGAGAGCAGCAGAGAAGATATGTCTTTGGAAACTACATACTGCTGTAAACCATTAAAATTACTTTACAGTAGGGGCTTCGTTATAATGAGATTTATAGGGATGAATAAATAAGTGAACAAGGAAGGTTACAGAAGTTTATACGAAAGTTAAATATAAATACTGTATGATAATTCGGAGGGGAGCGATGGAAACAGTTTGAATTATGCACTAAGTTAAACTAAAATGTGTTATCTATATAAACGTTGCCACCTTGTTCATGATGCTGAAGGCTGTGAGACTGTAGCCGATTAACAGCGAGTGGCACGTCTAGGGATTCGAAGCTGCGACCCTCTACCTCTGATTGTGTAAGCAGGTTTCCCAGATAAACACAACTGAGTCTAAGGTCTTAAGGGAGGACCTTGGGAAGCATACTCTGCCAGAACCACTTACAGAACTCCTAAAGAAGACAAAGGAAAACTTGGACTGGAGACAACAGGATGCTTTTGCAGAACTCTTAATAAAGAATCAAAAAGCTTTTTCATGTGGCTCACATGATCTTGGTAGGACATCTGTGGAATGTCACCATATTAACACAGGAGACGCCAGACCTATCAAGCAAACCCCTAGACGTCTAACGCTTGCTTCACACGAGGTAGTTGATGACATTTTCTAGGAAATTAATGATCTGGATGCGATAGAGCCATGCGACCAGTAAACATTAACGTCTCGTTACCTTAACAAGTATTTTGTGTGTAACGATGTGAAGAAATCCTGAAAAAAAAAAAAATAGTTCTTATTTTCTCATGTGTTAAAATAAATGTTTTTATTATTTGGTTGCCCCTTTTGAAAACATAAACACGGTGCGAGCAATATACAAATTAAAGTCAAGTCACCTAACTAGGTACTGAACGTGGATGAGTCTTTAAATCCAGTAAATCTTATTTCCTCTGAAATGCCATATTATACAAAAATTATAAAAACGGCCAAAAATTGGAAAATATAAACATGACATTAACAATATAGCCTACGTAAAATTGAAGTCACCTTGTGTGCTGATTTTGATTAATTTCTAAAATATGGTTCCTTAAATGTCTATTTTAATAAAATAATGTTTAAATGGTAACTGTTTTAAAAATATGTATAAGCCGTCATCTAAATATACACATACACGGAAAGAACCAAAACACAGCACACACACGCAGACAGGAAGGTGATTTCATGTCTCCTTTTTCCTTGGGGAATATAGGCTAAAAATAACTCACTCCGTCCTGAGTCATAGTGTATCGTGTTCCTATGTTTTTAATGCTTTAAGCGATAATTTTTTCCAAGTCTAAAGGAAAATAGATGTATATACCGTCTTATATCGTTGTCAGAAGTTTTTAGTATGCAGTATTTTTTTCTTAGTCGGAAAGTTTATAGATTTTGGGTAGTTAGTGAGTTAACGAAAATTCTGTAACTAAATCATTAGCAAAAAACATTGCATTTCTGGTTTTAAAATTTATCAGAATATCAAAACAAAACTGCAATACTTTTTAAAATATGTGTTTTCCATTAGGCTTGAAAAAATATTTCTCGCAAAATCAGAAATAATGGATTATAGTTTAGCAAGTTCCCTCAGTGCATATTAACGTCATTCTGCGAATTTGCTTATTCGAAAATTCTTTGCTTGACCAACTTATGGTTGAAACATTAGTGTGCATCGGTTCAGACAATTGCTTAACATCGGGTTATATTTTTATCAAAACGTTTTTCATTGCGAAAGAATGAGCTAAAAGTGCTGGTATGAAATATCTCAATAAATGAAAAATTAAGTTTTGTCACCGTTATACTTAATAACAAATATTTTTTTTAGCTGAAGTAATTAAATAAATATTTCTTATTAATTGTTAATTCAATGCAAAACTGAAACTAAAAATTGCTTCAAATAAATCAATAAATTCATTCTGAATATCACTGCTTCAGTAGTGACTCTTAACCTTTGCTATGGAGTTCATCGCTGTGAGGTACAGATCCTTAGTCGATATCACTGATTAGCTATTCAGTAATAGTTCTCTCACTTTCAAAGAAGTACGATTGAAATAACTGAAGCAAGTTGTGCATAACTTCCATACATGCTAGCTCAGATCAATGTGTTTGTTGATATTACGTTTACAGAAGTGTGCTCCTTTTATACTTTTGATCCTTATGATATTTTAGTTAAACAAAATTGACATAAGCTTATCCAATTTCTACGTACGCCATCGTGTGCAAGTTTTGCCCCGAAATACCAGGTTTAGTGGTGGATACCGTCAGCACATTTACTTTGGCTGATATTCGCTATATTCCACTTCTCATTCCACGAACAGAAAACACACATCCCATTAGCCGTGATTGAACAAAAAAGAATAGCTGTTGCTTATAAGATTAACATATGTTATTTCCGTGATGCCTAGAACTATCGGCTAGGAAAGAATACAAAACAAATGTAGAAATTGTCGATGGTGGTTAGAAGGGATGAGAAATCAAGTATAAATATGATCTACCCCAGGTTTGTGAGTAAACATGTAGAAAGTTGTGTGTATTCCCTGTGAACTTATGACGCTGTTGTTACTTTTATTGCGAAAATGCTAAGGGATTCAGTAACTGTAACGTAATATTTGCTCTTAAATATGGTAAAATATTTAATATAAAAATCCGTTTTTACATGATGAGTGTGAATTCGAAGTAAATTAATTAAATACCACTTCTCCATCACGTGAATAGTAATCGCCTGAAATAAATCTAACTTTAAAATGATTTTTTTTAAATAAGAAAAATAGGTATTTAAAACTGAGTGACAAATAAGTTATTAGTATTTTGTACGAAAACATTATCACTCTTCAAAAGCAAATTGAAGTTGCTCTCGTTTATATGCGATACATTTGAAACAAAAAATCCTTGCATAATGTTTAAAACAATACTCTTGTTGCATTATAGGTAGGCAAAGAACACACCAAATTTATCTTTGGGTACTAAACGCGAGATTTTTCGATGATGATATTTTCTTTAAGGCAAGTGATACTTATATTTTACTAAGAAATAGCTTGACGGTGTTTGTCAGCCGAATCCATACTCAAATTGTGTATATGCAAGTAGTATCGAAAATTAAACGACACAATTTTGGGAGCTTATACCTTATAAAAGAGTTAGTCAAATACAAATAGGAAATTTTGTACCTAAATGATGTAAGGGAGAAATGAACACTGGAAAACAAAATGTTAAAACATTGATTGCCCGAAATATAAGGAACATAAGTCAATACATTTTGTGTAATGTTGTCCACATCTTCAATCAAATATATAAACATAAGTATAACAGCATTCGCCTCCCACCTATTGTAGAACATTTGTGTACTCTCTGGATTTTGGAACGTTTGGTGATGGCTTCATGAGCACGAGCACTTAAACTAAAATGGTCCCTCTGTCGCAAGTGCGTTCGAAATACACACGAAGCTTCGGTGCACTTTAGCTCGTATATGTTGGAATGTCCTCCACCGTAGTTCGTGTTGTGAATCCAGCAGCAGATATTAATCCCTTGGATTTAGTACATTACATATGTACACGCTCCACAATTTTTGCACATTTAAATCAGTGTTTTGAATGTTATTATATGTACTGTTTCGTCTTAGGTGACAGCCTGCCTAGTGAGATATTTTCCACGCTATAGGCAACATGCAAATAAACTGTAAGGAATAAAAGAAACACGAACATAGTGCCTCACGTCTCTTACGTAAAAGGTTCGACCAGACTCGCATTGCTTCTGCAGTCCTGCTGTAATCAATAGACTTACTGCATTGGCTATTTAACTTTTACAGTAAACATATGGATAAAACTTCACTGTAGGACCCTCAAACAAATTCGTATCTATATGAGTTTAAGATTTGAAGATAAAGCTCAGTAAAAGTTTTTATATGTGTGATGTCATTAAGTACTGAGCAAAGACATACTGAAATTTACCACCGTACTCGAACGGTTAACATCAGCGGTAACTACAGTAGGAGCATTATTCTTCAGAAATAAATGGTAAAAACGTCAGTTATTAACACACTGAAAGCAGTGTCAATATACTGTACTTGCGGTGAACGGACAGTTTGCCAAAGTATATATTTACTCGTAGTTTACGGACCACTGCAATTGACTGTACATTATACCTAGCTCGTTATAAGCTATTACCACATCTATCAAAGTTATTAAAATGTCACAAATGAAGTTGAATATGAAAATTGTTTACTTTAATTTGTAACACTACAAAAATCATTTAATTTAAATTTTGGCAGGTTTACAAAAATTTGAGTCTTTCTTTTTAGCAGAATTACACGGCCATGCCCGTTATGAATGCTTCTGGAACACTTTACGAAAACTCCTTCTTTAAGTTAATTTATCACAATAAATCCTATGCCTGTACATACTAAAATATCATTAAGTTAGTTTATAAAAAATTTAATATGTGTTTTACATACATATGTTTCCATCATAACTGTTTTACTAAAGGAGATGTTTACATAAAATTACTGAAAAATATTTGGCGAAATTATTAACATTTCCTAGCGTACCGGAATAAAAATTACTGTGACGGATAAGTTTGAAGAAGGTTATCTCGCAAAGTTTTTTTCCTGATTCATCAATAACAGAAATACACATTTGATGTTGCCAAAAATAAAGACTCAGATAAGTTTTTTTACGTTAAAATTTAAATTCTAAGTATATCTCGCAGTATTACAAACTATTAATATTCATATTTTAAATGAAATTGTATGTGAAATTGTTTGACAAACTCTATATTTTCGGTAAGTATAACAAGCTCTGGATATTGCAATTCCATTGCGTAGCCAGTTACGCGTTGGTTACGGTGCGAGAGCTCCTGGGTTCGAATCAAGGTTCACCCTCATCGGTTCTTACGACTACACTATACACCTGATATACATACTCCTGGTTTTAAGTAGTAATATTTGTTTTAGAGTGTAAATAAAATTTATGTTCAAGTATAACCAATTTGATGTATATGTACTTTAACAGTTTTGCGCTAAATTTGCTGCATGCATTAAATTTAATTTGCAAACAGTATATAAACTTTTTGCCCTTCAGTGTTTGTGAATAACATTCAACAAATAATGCAAATTTAGATCAGAAATGTTAAAGAACTTATACCCACAATGGTTCTATCTGAACACATTTTTTTTTTATTCTAAAACAAATATTACAACTTAAAAACCAAGAAATGTACATCAAGGGTGTAGCGAAATCTTAAGGCCTGGCTATTAAAGGACAGTAAAGCGCTCTCACCGCTTTCATATTGCACAGTCAGATGCAGTCAGGTTGTACCAATATAACAATGACTAATGTGGTTGCATTCCCACCCCTGCACGTAGACACTGCTAATAGACGATTAACTATAGAGTTGAACACTTCGTTCTTTGACGAAATATGTTCCATTTGTACTTACCTACCTCTCACTGGTGTTTCTTATAATTCAATTCCGTGCACTCCATTCGACATTCAGCAAGGAATCGCCGAACAGTATGAAAAATGAAGCATATTGATACTCGATTTTCAGATAACAATAAACCTTTTACTTTTCACATTATGGACAAACTGAACCTTCGATTCAACTTGTTTTAGTCTGCTATTAGAGTAATACAATGCGTCCTATCTTAGCTATGTATACGGCTCTTTGACATGTGTTCCAAGATTCCAAGTGGTTACAACGTGGATAAAGAAGTGCGGCAGTGAACACAGTAGAAGCTAAGTGATGCGTTGTGGAGGATGTAGTCCAGAGAAAGGCGGCAACTTATCTGTGTGCGGTGATGTCAGCTTGCCTGGAGTAAAAGTAGAAGCTGGTGTTGATGCTGCGAGGGTTGCTGGGCGCAGGGACGCGGCGGAGAGCGGTTCTCCATGGCGCTGTCACGGGGAAGCAGCCTAGATGTTCGTAGCACACAGACTCTGGAACACACAGCGTCGTCACTGCAGCTTCCTCCATACTGTGGGCAGGTTAGTGTAGTGGTCACACACACTTGATAACAACCACCATGCTGGTTAAGAGCCAGTCTTCCTTCTACGTGTTCACTTGTTGGTTTTCATTCTCTGTTTTATCTCAATAACATACAATTTCAAAAGTTCCACGATGGACACATAGCTGTTGGATCTTATCTTTTAGTAGGCGTGTAAGAACTAGGAATTCATAATTATGCCCTGTTTTATAAAATTTATCTAAATTGTCTTTCTTAGAGACCACGAATTTCGCGAAAAAAAAATCTGCAACAGTTTGTTTCAATGCCTTATGTGCACATATGCAGCCCTGCTTCATGGTCAGTGATTGGCTGTTTATAACTCTCAGCATCTAGGGTTCTACCCGCAAATCACAGACGTGTGGTGTCGCAGTAACCTTGTTCCTGTCGGCACAGTCAAATGAGCCACGTCTGTGCAATAATAATACATTCTGCCAATAACCATGATGCACAGCTTCATTGGTGCACATAAGGCATTGAAACAAACTGTTGCAGAATTCTTTTCGCGAAAAGTCGTGGGCTCTAATCATTTTTGTTCACATTTATAAAAAAAGACAATTATGGGTTTCTAGATAATTTCTTAAACGTTTACTGACAGTTGAGATCAATAACTGTGTTTTCGTTGTGTTTTTTTTTTTTTTTTTTTTTTTTTTTTTTTTTTTTTTTAATCTTCAGTCGTTAAGGGACAAATAGGCAAAGATAATCAATATACCAAAACGGGGGTGAAAAAGGGGAGGGGAGACTATTTATTTACGGTTAGTGTCACTATTCACGCTAAATTCTTCTTAATTTTTCCTTGATTCATAAGTTTGCAAGATTTATTCAAAACTATTGCAACATGGACTTAGCTATCTACCTCGCCTTTAACGTCGCATGTTGTATATGGCATATTAAAGTGTAAATATGAAATAATTAACACAATACAAATTTTATGATAATAGTTCCCTCTCACTGTGTAATGCAGACTAAAAAATGCCACAGACGGTTTGCATTAAAGCGAGCACCTTTGAAGCCGAAGTTATACTTTTCCTTGCAGTTAATTAATAGTTTCCTGCCTCTTTTTAAATAAATAAAGTAATCTAAGGAACGACTGAAGTGTAAAGATTGCATTGTGATCTAAAGCTGCTACCATTGTTTCCAGTGATAGCATGAACCGGCCCCAGCACACGACCATCAGGCAGCATCCTTGCCAATACCGTTGTCATTGTAAATATCTAAACATTGTTGACAACAGCTGGTCATACTTAAGATTCGTGTAACAAAACTTAAGGTTTCCTTCCGAAAATTTTTTTATTATTGTAAGTGTACATATGCAATGATTCAGACTTACTTTGACACGATATTGTAGGTCAACTGGTAAAATCACACGAATCGAAGACGCTGAATAAAGTTGGGGGATTCAAAGACTCACAGTTCAGAACTTCAACGGAGCAATGAGTTTACTATCACGAGACCATACCTAAGGTCCTTCTACTGACGTATCCAGCCGCATTCAGGAGTCAAATAAGTGTTCCCCGACACAAACTACGTACACTGTTTTGGGTGAGACAAAACCCAAGGCAATGTTGTGCGGTATCACAAACATAAATTCGGGATAGTTTGAAACCGTGGTCGAAGGTCAATTTCTCCACGTTGCTGCATCCACGATCCACTTGCTCCCCAAATTCGACCGCCCTACAATTGTTGCAGCTATCAAACGACATTTCCCCGCTCCGTACGTTGCTGACGTGCCGCTATTGCCTGCTCCAAACTGCCAACGTCAACTATCAAACATACCAAGTAGCTACATTGTACCAACGTACAAAACCAATGTTACTCAGTGACCATCTGTCACAAAGTAAACATCTAAGGTAATAATAAATAATATTTTAAAATCATTATTCTAGACCAGGTGGTAATCATAAATGCTTACATTATCGCGAACTACAACAGGCACCTAATCATAATTTGTAATGTTTCTTTTGCAAGACATTGCCAGAAATTAAAAATATACTTAAATTATTTAACTAAAATGAAAAATTACAACTATAGAGATTCTATTCGCAGTTGAACCGACCCCGAATTTTTTCACGTGTGAAGTGTGGCGTACATTACCGTTGACCAGCGGGTTTTCTCCCATTATTTTCTCTCTTCACATTCCTTAGCTTCGTCATAGTAGGGCCTTATTTCATGTCATCCCTCAAGTGTCGGCAGACTATATTTTTGGGGCCCAGTTCAACAATTAATCAAGCCTGAGCTGTGATGTCTTGCTCTTTGGTACACTTCCCACTTGCTTATCAAATACAGTTCCACACTTTCGTGCAAAAAGCGCAATCCTTACTCAATACGAATTTAACAAATTATAATTTTAATTAACACAGTTTATAATACATTTATGAAAACAAATTTTGGTTTTCTATGAACTGCTCTCTTAAACATGGTTCGAAAGGTATATTGTGATATGGCTTTTAATTGAGATGATCGCCCGAGTAAAACTATTTTCATATTCTAGTCAAAGAAGTGCGGATAGCTAAGGACGACATCGTATGCTCAACATCCTAGCCTCTAGGCACAATTACGTCAATGAAATGCCATGCTGTCTTCTCGTCTACAATTTGCCTCTGACAGGCATTCAGTAGCTTTGTTATCATTTTATGTGCTTAGGTGTGTTTTATATACTTATATCTTTTCAGTATTCTCGACTTTTATTTGTCATTTAGACTAATATTTAAATGTATGCTCGTATACAAGAGAAACAGTTGGTACAACTTTCGTTAAAATGCTTGAAATACAAACATGACTTTCGTGCTGTTTACGCCGTAGTCAAACACCAATTTCCAATACCCATGTTTCCGAAACTGGACATTCGTGTGAGGGTATAAACGTACAAATTGTCTTTAGATCCACACTATGCTTGTGACTACTCGGGAGTGTAGAAGATTAGTAATTACCAGAAGTCACGAGGTTCTTGCCCTTCCGCGCCACGGCACTTAGAACATTCTTCACTGTGCGGCCAGCACTCTTGACAGCTGCCAGTAGACCTGTGGAGCACAGTGAAAGATACTCTAAGTGACAATCTTAGAAACACTTCCGCGCCACGGCACTTAGAACATTCTTCACTGTACGACCAGCACTCTTGACAGCTGCCAGTAGACCTGTGGAGCACAGTGAAAGATACTCTAAGTGACAATCTTAGAAACACTTCCGCACCACGGCACTTAGAACATTCTTCACTGTACGGCCAGCACTCTTGACAGCTGCTAGCAGACCTGTGGAGCACAGTGAAAGATACTCTTGAGTGACAATCTTAGAAACACTTCCGCACCACGGCACTTAGAACATTCTTCACTGTACGGCCAGCACTCTTGACAGCTGTCAGTAGACCTGTGGAGCACAGTGAAAGATACTCTAAGTGACAATCTTAGAAACACTTCCGCACCACGGCACTTAGAACATTCTTCACTGTGCGGCCAGCACTCTTGACAGCTGCCAGTAGACCTGTGGAGCACAGTGAAAGATACTCT
>PNEQ01000059.1:0-10477 GCA_003012365.1 Medauroidea extradentata
TATAACTAGAGGTAGAATGAGGGAGCCCACCGCGTGCATTGTAAGTTGAGGGTGACTTGACCATGTTGAGCTAATCGGTCCATTGATTAAACATCCTGAAACGAATTGCAAGATTTGTTTATTATTGTGAATAAGCATCCTGAGCTGTGCATTGCGAATCGCTTATTTGGTCCGTATCTTATTTCTGATTTCTTCTCGTTCCCACGTGGTTGAGTTAGGAACTCCTGCGACTACTGACTGAGATAACTAGCCATGGCAAAGCAATAGTAAATAATCGAAGGGTGGCTAAGTACCACTACAATATCAACGTCTGAATTTTCATATCACTGAGAGCTGCAAATTATAAAAACAAACTGACTTTCTGAAATGAAGTTACTCGCACTGATACATAATGTCTTATGCTAGTTTTAAAAATGATTGAAATTTGCCAATTTTTTTTAATTTTTATTTATTCATTCTTCAATGTTTTTAAAACACAAAAATATGTAATTGTGTTTTTTGAATATTTCTTGAAGTAGCCTATGAGGTGTAATTTCATTGTCAATTATGTTATTTTAGTAGGTCAGTTGTTTTTATTAGTAATGATGAAATGATAAAAGTTAAAATAAAGGAAGATGTAGTCATAAGTAATGTCTATCAAACACGTCCACAAATGTAAAATATTAAATGTAGAAGTGAAGTGTACCCTTGAGATTATGAACTACTGTACGTATATATAGTAGATAATACGTTTGCTTGTATGGTGTACACATTTTTAACATTTGCCATTTAAATTGTGCAACATGTGTGAAATTGTAAGTGTGTTGGTTAGACTTATTACTAAGTAATTTTTAAAGGCGTTGGGAATCAGTAAATTTCAAAGTGCAGGTTATGCTTGAAAGACATACATTTATGTATCTCTGATTCGTTAATAGTGTACTTACGTGATTCCTCGCAATGTGGCTGGAGTTACATAATTCATATTTTTATACTGAATAAGGAAGCTGCTTGCTTTTTTTGTGGAATTATTTATCTTGACCTGTATTTTACCATATGCATTTTGATCATCTTACTGTCAGTTAACTTACTTCCCCTCTTCAAGTATGTAACAAGCTTCAGTTAGAAATATTACAGTGTATCGTGTGGCATGCCAATAGATGGCGTGTTCACTCTGCAGCTACGCGGGACCATTCACTTTTGCCTGTACGTGATGTTGTGCCTGGTCGCTTGAAGGTTGAAGTCGACTGTCTGCAGGTAAGCACAGTTATGTGACTGTATTAATAGCTGGGGCAGATATAACATCTGTTTGAGAACGGACAAGGGAGGGGGAAAGCAAACGGAGGTCTGGTCGGGTATGCTCCCATTGTGCAGGAATGCTGTAAATTTTGATTTTGAGTTCATATTATGGCAGCAGGGCTTTGACTGATGGATTACTATCAGAAATAAAATTATAATAACTAAATAAAATCTATATTTATACTATTTTGATATTATTTCAGTTTTGAAACATTCACAGTACAATTTCATGCCAATGTGAGGGTTTTCTGTTGATCACGCTCTTCTCCGTCATAGATCCTCCCCTGGGCTGTATAATACAATTGAGAGGCATGCACTTACCCATACTTGATTGGTTTACAGAGTCCAGATGGCCAAGGGACAATGATTGCTGGAGATGTCACACATGATGGTGTCGGGAATGATGACTCCAGCAAACAGTGGCATGACAGTCTGTGCAGTAATTTTGTGCAGGAGTACAAGCAGTATCTACAATCACTGGGGTTCATTCCTATCCAGAGTGAACCAGCCACTCTGAGAAAAGTGTAAGCTTGTGACCAACTAGAGAAAATTTGTATTGAAAAAACATGTTTTTTTTGTTCCTCCCCTTTTCCCACCCTCTTATTGTTTGAAGTTCATAATGCTTCCATGGAGTGAATTACTGTGCTAGTAGTAGATGGCAAACACTTAGTGTATATTTTTGAGTATTCAAAAATAATTTACCTTTGCCTACAAAGTTATAATGTATCTGTTTCTCTGTTAAGAAAATTTTCATTGTTGTTGAAATAATAATCTCATGGCTTGTATTATGTATTTGTTGCTTGAATACACGTAATTGAAATGGCTTTCATTGAAGGCAAAATCCAGTGTGTAATGTGACTGTGATTATTTAATGTACTGTAGTTAATTTGTTTATTTTTAAGTGTCAGTATAGTACTTTAGCAAAATACAGTACGTTTCTGTTATAATAAGGTGTTACAGTTCTTGGTTTGGTCCTGCTTTTACCAGTGTTCTCACTTTAAACAAATCAGGTCAACTTTTACACCCAAAGCCCATAAAATTAACCTATTTAGCAGGAAGTAACTTGTTATTTTAATGAATTAATAGATAGCGTATATAAACTGATTGACATATGATCTTTACATTGTTGCCAAACAAGTATTTTGATCACGTCCAAATGAACTCAAATCCTTACCATGCAACTCAGCCACTGAAGCCATGGTCCTGCAATCAATCACTCATCCGCCGCAGCTTATAACATCACGATGGGCCGTGGCTGCTGCATTGCACAATTACCTAAAAGCATGAACAACTGGTCAATGAAAATCATGTTTTTTAATTAACAAAACCAGGGATTGACTGGGTCAATTATTGGTTTAAAATTGGAGACAGCATTTTTTGCCTAGAGTATAACGATGCCACGTTGCACAAGTAATTCAATTATGAATTTTTGCATAAATTACAGGTAGTCCTATTTACTGAAATAGACCACATACAGTTTTTCTTAAAATTATTGTTGAAATTGCATGATGTGAGACTTACTATACCAGAAAATATACACTAGACCCCCGATTTTACGAACCCTGGATTTTACGAAGGTAGCGATTTTACGAATATACTTTCGGGAACCGTCAAAAAATCGCAAAAATTAAAATAAAAAAATGAATGTTAAAGCTGTTCATAAATATGACGGCGCACATTGATAAGCAAGGTTCGGCCGGTGAGCACTACTATTTACGTTACACAGTTTGTCTACCCCTCATTTCTTTATAATAAAGCAGCAAAAGCTTACTCTTCTTAGATAATAGACAGTGACAGCTAGAGTTACAGGCTTGGCTTGTCTCATGGCCGGCAGTTCACCCACCATCCCTCCCCCACGTACCTTCCAAACATCAGCGTGGGAAACAACTTGCAGCGTGTTTCCCGGGAAGTGTCAATGGATATCCTCACCCTCTTGGCGGAAAAATAACCTGAAACTCTCCCTTCCTCCCCTTCCCTAACCAATATCAGCTCGCTTTCACGCATATATAATACCGCCAAAGGTAATCTCCATTACCGTGTGCACAACAGGATTTTTCGTACTCCCACCTCTACCTACACCCAACCACTGAAAAAGACAAATAATCATGTATTTTATGTTATTTTTCTAGTTTTGGCAGTTTTTCCCGGTGAAGTGAGAAACTTCTTTTGTTGCAATCCCCTCCAGGCTGTAGGATTTCTGGCGCAGACGCTGTAGTCAAAAACATCGGCTTCATGATTTATCTTTTATGCAGGTGTGCGTTAACCTTCGTCTGTTTGAGAGTATTGCGCCGTGGCGGAGTCGGAGTGTGTGTATGTGTGTGCGCGCACGCGTGAGTGACTGCAAGCTAAGTGAAAAAAAGGAAGACAGAGAAAGAAGGGGGATGCGTTATCAGCACTACACATAAGCCAGGCGAGCATTTGAAAGTAAACACGACTGGGCAACGGGTAATAAGGGCATAAGTGATGAAGTTTGGACTCGTTGACGGCGCTGTTTTTGCATTATCCGTCGTTAAAAGGGCACAAGTACCAAACGTAGTGCAGCACAAAGGCTTGTATTCAAACTTCACTTGATTTTTTTATCTATTATTTTCGTGTTGCAAAGGACAGTACACCAGCCTCGTGGCCTCCGAAAAATGTTGCGTGCGACACTAATTTTAGTGTCTTTTGACAAGAGTCTTGTAAACCTTTTTAGGTTTATTTTTACACGCAATGCTACGAACATCGAGCCTACACGATCGCGAGCAAGCATCCGTGCTTGGTGTTTTATTTTTTTTACATGACGTCGGTTTGTCGTATCGATCGTTCGTAGGTGTGATTTTAATCGGAAGACGTCTCTCTATTGATATAAATTTAAACTTCAGTAATTATTTGCCATTTTTCGTGTGAAACGATACGGATGTCAGACTATCTATTCGCAAGAAGACACTCGATGCTCAGTGTTCTTTTTTTTCTTCAGGACACAGGTCCATCATATTTACCATTCAGGGGTACCCTTTTAATCGGAAGACGTTAGTCTTGATTTATAAATTTATTTTTTAATGGTAACTTGTCTTACTTTCCCGCAAAACGCTATGAAAATCGGGACTCCATTGATTATACTTTGCGGGAAAAAATGCAAATGTTAAAATTTAGCAAAAAGGGGGGGGGGGGAGGCAAAATTGGCCCCAATCGATTTTACGAAGGTAGCGATTTTACGAATGTCATAAATGGAACCATCAGTATTCGTAAAATCGAGGGTCTAGTGTTAGTTATAAAAACCGATCAATGAAAACTAAATGTTTGTTAGGCCACAGTAGTAGTAATCAATGAGTAAAACAAAGAAATTTTCATTTACTGCCTGACTGACAGTATGTTCCGTAAACACCCATGTATCCCACAGTCCCGTGTACCATGCATACGTGTATTTTTTATAAGAAACTTGAGAGAAAATTATTTACCCTTTGAAATTTAAAGACAGTCACTGTCTTTAAAGATATGTAATCCTGCTACACATTTAGATATTGTGTGGGCTCTGAAACAGGTTAGTTCAAAAATGATATGCCATTTAGCCGAAGCATCACTTGTGCCACTTTTAACCACAGTTGTTTACTTCCAATGTTGCTCTGTTTGGCTGATGAGATCTACTAATATCTGAACATATTTTTGTCATGCTCTTCGCTCCTGTAGCTCAGTTGTGTTAAAAGAAAGCCTGCTGCCACACTGTTATTTATTTGCATTGCTGCTTTTATCAACTTCATTTTATCACACCATTTGTTTTTGCCGATAACATTGCAAACTGAGGGGTTGTGATTGTGCAAGGGTTTTTTGACTTACTCCAGACCAGCCGTCAGATGTACTATTGCTTTAGTTGTAGCAGAGATATGGCAGCGCGTCATGCGTACATAGAATGTGGCAACTTCGTAAGAGTCACTAGCTAGCAACATCCCATGCATAGTGTCACTTTGCCTGGTCTGTATTGAGACAACCCTTCCCCCCTCTAGCTCGTTGCCTAGCTATGACTTCATTCCTCCCTCTGTGACATCCACAGCCGGCCTTGTGTTTAGAAGGGGGAGGAAGGAAAGCTTAACTGAACTACTGTACCACTTTCCCTCTGCTGCTGCATTAGTAAACAAACCACCGACTGTTCTGTGGCCACTGCTCCATCGTGCCGCATGGCACCGCTACACTCTTCATCACAATATTGTGCTACATGATACCATTCCGCTTCTTGAAGCAATCCAGCTATTCAGTACGTCACTTGAAAAATTGTTGATTTTTAACATTGTGATGAATGTGTTAGCCTTCTGCTGGATCATTGGCCCCCTGATCGACTCCTCGTTACTTTTTTAATTTTGTCTTCCGACCTTCTTTCTCCACTTCATAATGGGGCCACGGTAGCCGAATGGTCAGACCATTCGCCTCCCACCAAGAGGATCCGGGTTTGATTTCCGGCGGGGTTGGTCCCCGGATTTTCGCATTTGGGAATCATGCCAGACATTTGCACTGGTCAGTGGATTTTGTTGGGGATCTCCCGTTTTCCCCACCCCTTCATTCTGGTGCTGTTCCATACTCACCTAATGTCACCCCTCACCAGCGCTTAAGACCTCTATGTTGTGCGCTGACCAAAATCTGTCTTTCACTCGCGCCACTTCATAATTCAAAGTGGTAATCCAAATTCGTTATCAGTGAACTAAAGCTGAAAATACAAGTTGAAGTTGTAAACACAATGACCGTGAATGACTACAGAAATAGTGAACCTGGTCGCTTGTAAAGGGGTTGTGTTTTATGTTGAGAAAAAGGTGTTTGTGTGGAATAGGCAGCGGTTGCTGAATTGCAAGCCAGAAGAACGTACCAGAGGCATTACAGCGGCCAAAGGATGGCAGACTGATAGAATTGCACTTATGTGGTTACGATACTGGCTGCAAGCCCACTTCACACTCATTCGCTTTACATGTTTCTTATGATAAATTTATTTTCTTAGAAATTGTTAAACTCTGGAAATTATGACACTTGCTGACATTGTCGTCAGTATGAATTGTGTAGAATTAATGTTGATAAGTACCTTATTTTTAAATTTTACATAATATAATTTTGAGTTGGTCTAAAGAGGGTGTTGTACATAAAATAAATCTGAACATAATTGAAATCAGTAACATTTTGGAAGTCCATTGGAAAAATTGAGAAAGGGCAATGAGAGACAACAGTTATTTTTTTGCTCCAAAATTTATAAGCAAAAATATTACATGCGCGTTGCGCTACAGATACACAACTTGATGTAGTGAAATATTATACATTTTATTGAAACAAGTGAGATTACACCAAAGAAAATTTTTATGCTTACAGATATAGGAAAATATATTATCTACGAGATCCTCTTTTCAATTTCTTAATAATAACATTTTTAGGGATGGGAGATTTTGTTCTTCGGTGCCCCGATACCCACTTATTCTGCTAAACTAATCAGTATGTGATAATCGTAAAAATTAAGTTGATTATTTTCACTATCAATACTGTAAGGACCACTTAAAATGGTGACTCATGGAATTCGCAAATTACTGCGAAATTCAGCGTGATTTTAAGTTTTCCGGGAATTTGTGCATATTTTCTTTAAAAATGAATTTTCATATGAATTCAGGAGTCTTGGCGGATATTTTGTCACATATCAATTGTGTAAATGTTTGCATTTTCCTTTTAGATATTTCTGATTTTGTGTAACTATCATTTCTCTGTTATGTTAATTAGCCCATGTGTGTCGTTTCACCGAATTTTAACAGTTTTCACTGAGGTTTAGTGAATATTTCACACATTAGACCATGTAACCCAAATATTTACATTTTACGTATTGTTCCATGGTGCGAATTACGTATCACATCACATTTGTATCCTTAAATACACTCTTACACTCGTGCAGATTTATTCATTTATCAATGTATATTTGGCACTCGATGCCTATAAACATTCACACGCCCATGGATACAAGGTACCACAATCTCATTACGTCGACAAAAATGGCGGCAGAACAACAGCAGCAGCAAATGTTTGACAACTACCTTGTTACCATTCATACATCTCTGAATGAGTGTTAAACATGTGTTCATTTACATGAAATGTTTGTTGTGGCGGATTATAATTTTTATTTTTGAACCGAAAATATACGAAAAACGTAACAGCATAGATCCTTGCGTAAACAACGATATCGCAAAGAGTAAGAACACAAATTAAAATGGCTAAAGCGTGGGGAGACATAATTTTCAGCTTTTCCATCATAGAATAAATATTAGCATTTGGTTTGCTCAGGTAGAGGTAGGTACGGTAGACAAATTAACTTAATTGGGCAACTTACATTTTTTTATATTAAAAAATGTTTTATTTATACACCTACTGGAAGCAACCGAACAAACTCAAGGAAATGTAAAAAAAAAAGAAGAAAAAAAAAACAACAACAACAACCTGAAGCAAAATATTTTGTGAATAGGATATTTTAAAATCTGGTAATATAAAGCAATAAATTATTATAAATAATATTTTAACTAATAGTATTCATATAAGAACCATGCCTATGTTATAAATATTGAAAATTAATGATACTGAAACAGAATGAAGCCTTTTTGGTTAATTGTAACCATTTTGAATGTGTTACACAAAAATATTGTATCATTTGTTTAGTTGTAGGAATCGAGAATTGAAAAGAATTGAGAATCAATAATAATGTATCAAGAATTGAAATATTGGAATCTTCCAGTCACTAAACATTTTTGTTGTTTATTTGCGTCTTAACATCCTTCAGGTAACATTCAAGGTTGGGTAAATAAAGTGTAAAACTAAATGCTTATACTATGTGAAATATTATTATAGGCCATTCTGGAAGATAAAGTGAGCACTAAAAATTTAAAATTTAAATTTGAAACAAATCAGTAGCTGTTACTACGTAGAATTCAACATTAACGTGTGTTTGACAGTGAATTACCATATGAGTTCCCATGTAATTTCCTAAAGTACAGCCATACTGAGATAAACTCAAATGAAATCTACGTCTACGTATTTCATATGGTTAGAAACTTTTATTTATGTATTTATTTCGGTACATGCTGCCTGCATAATTTTACTCAGAAATCACCAACACAAAGTGGCACTATAAGGTCGATGGAAATTTATCATTGTCTGCACACTGCTTCAGCCACCATTCTGTACCGAAGACAATTCAAAATTCTCTCTCAGATGGCACGAATTTCTTTGCGCTATTGTTTGCTGAGATGTTGTTTCTGTTTACAATCAACACGGTTCCTTAAAACAGACTCGAAAGTACTAAAAATTAAGTACTGTTTATGAATAGAATTGTTAAATGATTTGAAATTATTGGTATTGTGTGGATTATTACATTTTACAATTGCCAACGTTTATACTCGGGATTATATTTAGCTACGAAACAGCAATTTTTTTTTGTTTCACACAGTAAGAAAAGGACTTTGTATGTTGTTGCTGTAAGTGCGGCGGCACCATCGTGTATGACAGTAGAACTGAAAGGAACATGAATTCTTGAATAACATATGTTATTATGTAGTGTGTTGGTTAGTTATGGTTTTGTGTTTCAAATTCAAATATAATGTGCACACATTTACATGGTTCGTAACTGTAATATTGCGTGTCTTATAACTTAGAGTTGATGCACAGAAACCTCTATAATATACGTTAACTCACAGGTATTTATAATCACTAAGGTGACTATTGATTATAGCAATTATTTAATACCCTTGTATTTAATGAGTAGATACCAATTTTTGTAGCAGTGTAATGTAGATGTAAACATTGTACAAGCCTATTTACATAAAACCACAAGGCAGTGTTTAGGTTTACATGCAGCGAAAAAATACATACTGGCTGAAAATAGAAGCTAAATAGGAATTTTTTTGAGAGCTTATTTTATCCAGAAGGGTCTATACCAGGAAGTACTGTATTAATTATTACAGTACATTCCTTTGTCATTTACTGTTTCACCTTTTGATTTTATTTTCCAAAATAACTTAAGGCAAATGCAGGGATAGTTTTTAATTAATACCTTTTGTCTACAACCTACCGCCTACTATTTCTTATTTTAAAAGAAACATTGCTTCTGTCTGTAATAGTTTTGCTGTGAACCAGATCATAACATCTATCAGTCATTTCTTTGTTTCATCATCATCAGTTTATTTTTTTTTTAGAAACAGGCGTGTAATGTACTTCAAATTATGCCATTTTGTAACATTAAGTTAAATGTCTAAAGCAGCAGAGACTTCTCTATAAATTGCGTGTACTAAAATTACATTTCTATTTTATTTCAGCCATAAAATATCAGCTAAACAAATTGTATTTGGTAACAGCCATACTAAGCAAGACAATGTATGTTACCTGCAGAAGTCTTTGTTGGGTGGAGTTCTCTTATTCGAGATCTTCCTGTGTGAACCTTTCTTTCATGCAAGACTTCATGCCCTGGAGTGCTCTAGACTTCAGTCAAAAGGCTCAAACTCCTTAGTCTCGCAGGTAAGCTATCAACCTTTCTTATTACTGAATTACATGAGTTTAGTGCTTAATTAAGATATTGTTACAACTTTGAGACATAAACTTTATATGTGGGCAATTCCCATGAGTTCTTTGGGATATAGGTCTTATAATTAGAAATAAGAGTTAAATTAAGTACTGGATTTAATAGCTCACAAAGCTATGAAATACACAAAACAGTAATCAACTATAACTCTCACAACACAATTAGTTATGCACACAATTACTCCTGTGTCACAGACACGTTAATTAGCTTGGACAATTAAAGCACAAAAAAGTCTACCATCAATTAATTGAAAATTATAAATCACAATAAAATTCAGTCATATATCCAATCAACTGGCTTTCAAAAAGGGACAATGTACAACCTTATCAGTCCGAAGTGGTGATGGCTCACCATGTGCTGCGCAGCACCCCGAGTGCACCACCGTCTTCACTCTTGAGGTCTTCGGTTCGACTCCCGTCGCGCACCTCCTCTTCGCCTGTCAGCCCGCTGCAGCAGTCCTCTTGATTCGCCCAACACTGCTCCGAAGGTAGCCGCATGCCACCTCACAGTAGACTCTGACGTCACCAAGATGTCTTCACCAGTCTCTCCCCACAGGCGTAGCACCTTCCTCTAGCACTACCAATAGCGAACTCTCCTCGAATTTGTCGATTCAGTCCTTATATACTAGGCAAGACAGTCAGG
>PNEQ01000059.1:21432-55245 GCA_003012365.1 Medauroidea extradentata
AAAAAAAAAAAAAAAAAAAAAAAAAAAAAAGTACTGAAATATCCAGAATAAAATAAAATTACTGAATGACACCAAATTACTGTTAGTATAATGTAACCACAATAATATCAATGAAATAAAAAAAGTTAAGAAAATAAACCTAAATTTATGAGAATATAGACAAAACATTTTAATATATAAGTCGTGATGTATATAATACGGCACAGCTTTTTCATTGTTGTTATCTTACCAGCTCTCCATGTGGTTGTGGATTAGAGACATTGGTTTATGTAACCCCTTGTAGTGCTTTAGACACTGTATTTAGTTTGTATATTAACTAAATATTTAAAAATGGTAAACATGACGATTCGAAGCTTAACATCAGGTAATAACCTACTCAATTATGTGTTCCATAATTGAGTTTTTTAGTAGTTGTTATTGTACTAGCTTTCGGGGCGTACATGTAAGTAAACAAAGCCATGTGGAATTTGAGACACTGGTTTAAACATCCGTTTATGTGTAGAGAAATACTGTACTTTATTTTTATCTCATTTACATTTTTAGAAATGGTAAATGTGATGTAACTTACTTGTCAATTTCCTGACAGATAATAAAATAGGCGCTACTAAACTGCAGTATAACCAAACTTCTACAAGCTCCGACATCATAACAATCCAAAGAGAAAACAAATACAGTAATAATCATGTCTTGTCTCTTCTGTTGCTACTTATGACACTATCAAAATACAAAGAGAACAACGTTACCAACTTTTTTGATGAAAAGTAGGTATCTATGACTCATTACAAAAATTGTAATTAAAATACCTAAACCATTTTAGTTTATTTAGAAACATAATGAAGTTGGCAAAAATGTTCAATACCAACTGAAAATAGCAAACACAGATTCCTATGATGACAAACTTTGTTTCCCACAACACGGATGACGTCAGAGGGTGTCTGCCTGTAATTGTCCATTGTGAGGCATGTGCAGGGAGATATGAAATGTAAAGGTTCTGGTTGAAATGAAATTTTTAAACATTACTACTATACAGTATTTGTTACTAGCAAGATTGAATCCCCTTGTGAGAGACGTGTCCATCCGTATCTAGCGCCGAAGGATTAACTTGGCAGAAGATGGTGGGTACAGAGTTTTGTCGAGACAGAAAGAAGTGTGGTAGTGCCGCCTCACAATGGGTCACAATTTAAAATATAAAACAGTTAAACATATGACACTTGACTTGTAAAAGTGGTCAAATCCTTTAGACATGCATTATACAATAAAACAGTAAAGAAAGTAATTTACATAATATGTAAACATACAGTTGCATGAAAGTACCTGTTATCCTACGAGCTCTCACTCTCTGGAAATGATTACTTCTAAGTTTGGCACGCAAGTACGTATTTGTAAAAGTAAATGAACACTTTTACCTTGTATGCTGATAATATACAGGAATCGGTTGTGACCAGAATGCTTTTTTGGGCTCGTCTGATGTCTGGGACATGCTTAAGAAAAGAGGTGGCAGAGCACTCAAATACAGTAAATCCCCTTTATAACAATCCCTTTTATTACTCCACCTCTCTGTAACAACCATTTCCTCAGGAACTGTGGGGTCGTAAAATAGGGATTTTACCAGTTAAACTCCTTAATAAGGACCACCCCTAAATAACGACCCTATTGTAGGGAACCGTGAGGGGTCTTGATAGAGAGGTTTGACTGTACGTGGTTCATAATTTACATCTAGCTATATTGGTGGCACACTTCCCTAACACACCTCCCTGTTTAGCGTTTCATGTAGGTTGAAAAATGTTGCTTTATGCTACAGTATATTGAACACAGCACTCAAACAAGGAGAGGGTGGCCAAAGTATCTCATGCATGTCAAGCTTTGGGCCTAATGCCAGAGGAGATACGTTACATTTTCTTACTGCTGTAGATTCATGTACAGATTTTTTCTCAATTTTTATCCCAATTTTTTTTGCATTTTTAGAGATAATGTTCTATTTTTATTGGAGGAATAGGAGGGAGAATGAATCAGAGATTGCAGTGCTGGCCACCATTTAACACATATTTCAGTGTTGTGAGTACTGCCTTACTCACCGAACGTGCGCTTCAAGTGTGTTCAAGCTAAAGTTTTTATAAATATTTTTGCCAAATTTTATTATTTCCAAAGGCTTGCTTTGTTTTATTACTGGTTGTGTTGTATCCTGTGTCATTAGGTTGAGGTTTTATTTTACTAAGCAATGTGCGTAGATGAAATACTATTTTCATGTGGTAGTTAGAACATAATGTATTCTGTTTAAAAAAAAATTCTTCATTATGAACAGTTTACAAAAGCTCAAGAGGGTAGGGCAGGTAAGACAGAATTTCAGGTTTCATTTTACAAGAGGTGACCTTGGTAAAGTTTACCCTGACCAAATGTTCTCCTTAGCAGCTGCTCAATCAATTCCTCACTTACTCCACTCTAGAGCTGTTAACTGACGAAAGTCTCGGTTTGGCACAAAATAAAATCATAACTAAAAATTGAATGCACTCTCTTCAAAGTATCTAGCAAACAGGCATGAAACAAATATTGTACGTAACATAAATTGAATAACTTGTCAAAAATACAGTATACTGTGAATGTCAACATTAATAAAATATTTAACATGTAGAATATATGTAGGCTTAGGCTTTTTTTATTCCTACCATATTAAAACCGTGAACAGTGTTGCAGGCATTCATTAGAATCTTGATGATCGACAAAACATGCCTGAGCACTTGACAAAATACCTACCCTATTCCGGCTCATAAGCTTTTGTGAATGTATCTTATTATTATAGAGTTTATGCTTTTCAGGTCACTGTAATAAAAGATGATGAAATCAAAAAAGGTAGGTTGTGTTTAATTTTTGCCTTTAGATGGAATACTGTATGCTTCCTCCAGCTTTTGCTTAAATATGTTTTTTTTTATAATTAAAATTATTAGTTGACATAGTGAAATCTCTTCAGTACAAGCCTGAAGGGACTTAAAGTTTTACTGTTTGTGAAAATGAGGTTCGTATTAATATGTAGGTGTTTTCAAAAGCTACCTATGGTCTCTGGAATTTTTTTAGGCCATTTATCTAAAAATAAAAACATTCTTATCACAACCCGTGATGTCCGGTAGCTGAAATGAGCTTAGTGCTCTAAATGTAAACATTCTAAACCACACTTTTCCTTTTGCCATTTTTTTTTCCTCCACTAATAACCATATTTTCTGCTCAAGGGTTTAGGTTTTCTTACCCCTACCCTAGCAGGTAAAATATGCCATTCTACTTATATTTTGTGTTACAATTTATTGTGCACATGGTATGAGGCATATCTTGACTTTTTTGAAAGTACAGTAGAACCCTGTTATAACATTCCTGGATATAACATTTTCCTGCATATAACATTACTTTTCTTTGGTCCCACCATTTATCCATAAGGCTTAATGCTTTCATTTCCTGCTTATAACAACACTAGTATTTTCATTTCCTGCATATAACATCACTTTTTTCTCAGACAATAACCACAACTCGGGTAAAATTTTTCTTAACTGCATTATTTTAGATAAAATAACTAAGCTGGAGACTACAAACAACTGTAAAAAACAATTTTATATCTGGGAAAGTATCATAAGTGTACATGACAGTGATATTAAAGACTGTGATCCTGAGGATGACGAGCATGAACCTACAGAAACAAGTGGGAAAGCCTCTACTATACACACAATGTATCTGTTCATCATGTTTCTGATGGCACAGTAACTGCAGCCTCTTTAATCTCATTGTAAGTTTATCTACTGTACATAAACTATGAAGGTTTAAGTTACTTTTGTGTAATATCCATTTATTGGTGTAAAAATATTGATTCCTGCTTATAACATTTCCCTGCATATAACACTTTTTTTTCACAGGTTCTTTGAAAATTGTTATAACAGGGTTCTACTGTACAAATATCAGCACTCAATGGCCCGTCGCGATGAAAAATTTCAACTATTTTACCTAGTGCTAAAGTTATGTAGAGAAACAGAAAATACATGTCAACTGTTTTATCAGGCTTCACATGTCTGTCTGTCTTTCTTTAAACAGGGCCACGATGATGCAGTGGCAAAGTTCCATGCTGTCAGTTTAGTGAAAACTTATTTATAGTTTGCACCAGTTTTTCCTTCTGTTGTGTTTGGCTGTTGCTTCATTTTCACTTGTCTTAAATCTCATTGGTTCTCAATGCGTCAACTTTTTAGATTTGCTGATACAACTTAAGAGTGATGGAAAAGTAAGATGTGGAGCAAATGACTGAAACATGTACTCAGTTAAGTATTAAATCTGAACTACAAATTATAATTTAATAGAGTTTTCTTTTGCAGAGTAGACCTTTTATTAATAGATGTTTATTCGTACAACCCTAGTCAGTAGTATGCTTTGTTTTCAAGTAAAAAATTAAAAAAAAAAAAAAAAAATAGAAAAATTATAACAATATAAACTTTGATCTTTATAATTACCAATGTAATAATCTCCAGAGCTCTATAATAATCACATTTCAAAAAGGCAGACACTTAATTTGAAAATAATGTTTGTATCCGAAAACCTCTCTTGCATAGTTTTATGGATGTTAACAAATATTTTTTTAATGAAAATCAAAATATATTTTGGAAATTCAATTATTATAGGGCTCTGGATGTTACTAAATTAATAATTATAAAACTAAAAGTTACTAATATTTATAGATTTTGTGACTTCAGACCTTTGCATTTTTTAATTTTTACTTGAAAATTAAGCATACAATTGAATAGTGGTGTATAAATAGGCGTGCACTAACAAAATATCTATCCAGCAAAACAATTCATATTGAATTATGATGAGTAGCTAAGATTTTATCCTCTGTTGATTATTCCAGTAATTTGTACATTGTACCTTAATTAATGAACACAATAATCACCAGCAGTGGCATACCGAAGGACGGAAGGGGGGTCCGCCAAATCCGAATCTTCCGCCCCCCCCCCCCCACTCCCTAGAACAATGAAGTTAATTACCGAATGTGTTTATACATTTTTATTATTTGTACCAAATCATTAATGCCTCAACTTACAACGGAAGAATGTGATGTGTTTTAGAGATATATCTGTGAGGTACTCTATTTCTTACTGTAAAGTAATGAAAATAGTATTATCCTTGTCGAAAGACCTAGTGACGAAAATGTGAGTGCGTGGACAAGGGATGCCTTAATTGCACTTTTTTTTGTAAATATATCTGCTCAACATTTTTTGTATTTCCACTGCAGGCATACACACTAACAATAGCGAAGAGAAATAATGATACAGGCCTACTAACGAGCATAAATAATCACCGATTATACTATTTGCTTGTGATTCGAGTGCACATACTCGAGCAACAAATACGTGATGCAAGCATTTCCTTTGAAAAAGTACGAAAAATTCGTATAAGAGAAAAATTTAAAATACAAATTTTTCCCCACTTCACCTATTTAAGGGCCCCATCCACCACACACTTAAAAGGCTGCATCACTTCTTTTGTTGTAAATAATCTTTTCATTTAATAAATGAAGGATATAACAAATAACCGGCAATGTTTCCTTATAGAAAAGTTAAATGTTACTATTAGGTGCATATTATAGGATGAAGTTGTTACTGGGAGTTATTTACTCTTTATTATTTGGTAAGAGAGAATTTTTATCTTAAAATTTAATTTAGCTTAATTATTTTATAGTTACACTTTAATTTTTCTAATACAATATATTAAATGAAAGGTAAAGTAATTAGCTATGTCCCTATTTAAATACTTTCAATTTAATCTTGGCAAATTTTTAATTGGGAAGGAATTAAGAAAAAGGCATCAAAATAAGTGATATAGGCTCTTAAATATGTTGCAGTGTGTTTGTCACTTTTTGTTTTACGAAACTAGGTATTCCACATGTGCCTATTGTGTCTATGCACAAAAAGAAAAAAACACGGTATAAACAATGACGAAAAGGTAGTTTCATAGCATCGCTTCAATTAGGAAAATCATTTTGGAGCCCTCAAAATGGCTAATAACATATTTTATAACCTGTAATATCTGAAAAACTACTCATAGTATTCATTGGTAACTACTCTAGAAACATGCAATGGACTTCGTTTAAAACTTTCCACCAATGAAAAGATAGGGTCACCACGGAAGTGATCTATGGTACCACTATATACAGTTTCAGTGTGTTGCGGTACAGGTGATACCGTACCAGATGAGCCGGTCAACATCGCCCTTGGCACCCTGCCTTACACCCTGCCAGTTGGCAGGTGCCTTTAAAACAAAACTGATCAAATTTTAATTTCCATGTTGCGTAGGATGCACATTAGAAAAAGTCCTTTTGATGGACCAACTTAACGTGTGAAATACGTAAAGCCCAGTTGAAATATAACTGTATTGCTGAGGTTTGTATTGATGAGATTTCACTGTAATATTTAACACTTTTTATATTAATTTCTTATTGCTTTTGTTTCCTTTGTGTTGTATGTTTGTGTAATTTTTTCCTATGTAGCTGTGTTTTTTATCCTGTTTCTTAGTTCAAATTTTTTTGTTATCTCTGTTAATGCCATTTTAATTTAGTTTTAACAAAGTTATGTACCTTGAACTTTACGACTTATCCTGGTACATGGAGTAGCTATTAAATGGTGTGCTGTAGTGTGTAACTGTTATGTAGTATAGCTGTGAGTGTGTGTATACCTCTTGTAAGTAGCTTTGCTTGCGTGGTTTGGGGAGGAACCTTGCTCTCTGCTTTGCACAACTGGCCTTCCTGACTCCGCAGGGAGCGGTTCCCCAAACTTGAGGTGGAGCACCGGTTGGGAACATTCCGTACAGTTTCCACCCTGTCCACGACCGACGACTGTCCCCCTCGGGCAGACCCTGGGAGAACCACTGAAGATAATGACCCTGACGAAGATAGTTCCGAGGACTCCTCCTCTCTCGAATCCACATCTCTGTCCACGTCCGACACTGCAGTAACGTCCGACACTGCCGTAACATCCGACACTGCCGTAGCCACTTCCTCTCCCCAATCCCTTACTGAGCACGCTTTTCATGATAACAAGCACCAGCTTCACCTAGCGATAAGGTGAGTTATTATATTGTCTCTGGTTTTCCATGTAGCATATCACAGAATAAGGAAACCACATTTTCTTCATTTGTTGGCCAAATACTGATATAATACAAATGAAACTAACGATAAATTGTGCTGTGCCTATTAATATGTTTAATTTTACAGTGTAGTTAATACTTGTGATACTTGGTAATACGTAAATATAAATTCTTGGTAATAAAATCATGATACATGGCCACACCTCATTGAGGCATAATTTAGTTTACCGTTTGGTTACAAACATTAGATTGGTTTTTACATACCTAAAACAAACTCCAAATGCAGACTGATTATTAAGTTAAACAAGATGAAAAGTAACCTTAAATATGTCATGCATTCACCACATTCTAGAACAATTTATCTTGTCCTAATATTAATAATGCCATAGACATATAAATGTGTATATGTCATTGTCATGATGTACTGTAATGCTTTTAGGTCTACAAGTTAAACATTTTGAACAAATTTTTTTTCCTTATGGGATTCGGTCGCATCAGTACTTTCTTGTCTTTCCATGTTTTGGCAGTTGTTGCAGCTGCCATCTTCAGGTCATCTGTTGACTAACTCAAGATGAAGATGGTAGGTTTTTTGTACTCTTAGACCTTCAAGTATTAATGTGCTCTGTTTCCAGACTTTTTTTTTCCAGTGCTCAATGTAGTTCAAGTGCAAACTGGAAATTTTTAAATTCAGTACTGTATTTTACTCACAAAGTGTTATCTGGCCTGTTGGTTGGGAATTGTTCATACTTTTTTGGTCGCTATAATGTTCTCGATTTTCGGCTTGGGGTCCCTTATTTGGGATCCATTTTAAACATGCATGGACCCTAATATTTTTGCTTGAAGTCATTGAGACCCCTGAGAGATTAAGTTTTAGTAATTTGACAAGGTAGCATCATTCCCACTATAATTCTCTGTATAGCTGAATTGAAAACACATTTTGACTTACTTTTTCATAAGCAATCACCTACAAAGTTAACATACTCCGGCTGACTCATTTGGGGCTCGTGACTTCTCTTGCTTATGTGCTTGTAAGTAAACAACGACCATTGTTCATTTAAAATGTAGTTTTTGCATTTTCCCTTTTGCTACTTGTTAGGGACTCACTGAAAACTGTTATAGGAACATTATTGATGTTTCATTTTCCGTTGCTGCATTGTACACTGTTATATTCCCTCGCTCTTAGTACACAAGGACTGTCTCCCTTTTTTTTTGTATCCTGCTATGGTTGCTGCTGTTGTGGTGGTAGCTCTGCTAGATTGCTGGTTCATAGAGTCAGACTTCCTGTCTGAATTCTGCTGTACGTATGTAGTCGTCTGACAGGAAGAAATTAGAATCACTAGCAGAGTCAATTCCTTGTCAGTTGTCTGACATTACTGCAATTACTGTTAAAATTTGAATTTCGTAATGCAAGACAAAATTTACAGTAAACATGGTGGAATGTACGTACATCTCAGGTTCGTTTCAGAAAAAATATATATAGTCTGGCGTTGCATCAAACATGTACAGTACTTAAAACACAGGTGACTTCAGAATTGTCCAATTTAATTGCAGTTATGCGAAACAGTAAATCTACATAACACAAAGATGTGGACCCATGCCAGCCTTAGCTTCCCTTATGTCGCTGTACAAAGAATAGGGAAGGAGCATTGACCATAATTAACACTTCTCATTTATGAGCTTGTGGCTCACTAGCAACAAAGCTTAATTTAATACAGTAAGCATTTCCGAATGTGTTTCACAGCCATAGAATTTTTTGTTAAATGTCATCAACTGAAACCCTTGAACACTGCCTTGGAAACGCTAAATCAGGATCCAGGAATTGAATTCCGGTCTTTCATAGGTCTTTCGTAGGTCTTTCGTAATGTGTATTCAGTGTTTTATTTCCATTGTTCGTCTCTAATTTGAAACATTACGAGTACCATTTAATACAGCATGAAGGTGCTATGAGAACTTAGTAACTCTATAGAGAAGAAGATTGTACATAAATTTAAATATTGAGGGTTTTTGAGTAAAGAAAACTAAAAAAGGGAAAAATCTTATTCAACAGTTTTTGTTTACTTCGTGAACAATAATTTATCCAAAGCAACTAATTTGTAACCCATATGTGCACAAATCAAATGTATGAAATTTCATCATCTGAGATTGTACCCCTATAAATATGTCAACTTGAGCAAAATATACTGTATTCTCAAAATTTTAGCAGAAACCATTTTTTTAGTATTTTTATCTTTTTTTTCTATGGGGACTTTGTGTGTGTGTAACAAAAACATATTATACTATTTTTATTTAGATTTAATACCTTAATATCATCTGATTGGCCCACAAAATCAGCATGGTTCCAAACCTTAAAAAAAGAGGGAAAATATGTTCCTTGCATTAAGCTGAAACATCGGGTTATTTTGCTAAGGTTAATTTTTCTTGTTTTGGCATGAGGCCTGCACTGTCTGTTAGACAGCCGTGATCTGGACAGTAACTTAAGTTGTATATGATGTAATACCTGCATTGTTTCTTTAAGTATGTGCTTGTTCTTGCATGAAGTAGATTTATAATCCTTTAGTTATTATTTTCTGTTACCTTGCTTTATAGTTATATTAGCTTTGCTTTCGTTATTTAATTTTTTTTCTAATAGCAAGTCACGAAATTTTGTATTACAATTTCTTGGCATTTTGAAGAATTTTTTTTTTGTATTCCTTATTTTTTTGTTGCTGAAGAAAAATACCATCTGTTGACATGGTAAGTTGCATTTTTTTATGTTTTTAAGTAAAATAAAATTAATAAGTGCTGTTCTTCTTATAACAAAATATTAATTTCTTAATATGTGAAACTTTTATAAATAATGTAATGGAGTTGTACTTAACCGTAAATAGAAAAAAGAACATTTGGTAATACACTAATCTTAACTAAAAGCTAACCGAGTAACTGTAACACGTTGGACTAGCATTTAAGAGGACCCGGATTTGATCCCTGGCTCCGGACATCCTGATTACAATTCTCATTGGCTTTTCTAAATTGCTCTAGGGAACTGCGGGGTGATTCCATAACAAAGGTATGGTCAACTCCACTCCCAGGCCCTGTCATTGAATGACCTCGTTGACGTGATATAAAGCCCACTTTTAACTAAATGCTTATTTGTGGTAATTTACTGTGAGATGTTCCAACTATGTTTCGAGTACATTAAACACACACTTCTGTACACGTCCACATGCGGAGAAGCAGGGTGAACTTAACGATGGAGGGAAGGAATATGTGTGCAGCTACCATGCCAGTGGCATCTCCTAAACAAATGTAGTAGGCATGCTGGGTTTTCTTTATTTTATTTTCTATTCGTAAAACCAAATAACCATATTTTATACACCCTGTTATGAAACTACCATCACCTCCAGAATGCAGAAAGTGTCCAGAAAAAATTTTTCTGTAGGACTAAAATAGCAACATCTTTAATTTTTTTTTATCAAGCGAATCTTCATTTTTATTCTGTTTATATATCATATTTAGGATAAACATCACACTTATCACAAGATGTCTAACACAAAATGTACAAAAAAGAAAACAATATAGCCAAAAGAAGACATCACTTCAAGAGAAGACTTGATCATTTTCTCTGATTTGAATCTGCAAGTGTTAATTCCAGACTGATATTTTGAAGAAAAACAATGGACAATAGCTAGACTTATTTATGTCAGCGCACCTTGCCGTTCAAAACTGTCCTAACGCATATAAGTATAATTTACTGGCATTTCTTACCCTTATGCTCTGAAACTAAGCCTGGTAGTTGTGGTAAGCTTGATACGGTAGTCACATTATATATCCTCCCTTGTCAAATAAAGATGAAAAAATTAATATTGTTAACGTTAACTATCAAAGTTCAAAAATAATTTGCATAAGCGTACACAAAAAACTAAAGACAATATATAGGGTAAGGATTTTGTCCCATTTCAAAAGGTGATAGCCAACAAACACGCCTATTGCTTCCACTCCCGGGCCGCAGTAACTCTACACACCGTACCTGCCAATACAATTTGCCCGTACAGTGTATGGTTTTATGCCTTATTGTACTATTGTACAACAGCCTGGTCTATTTGTACAAATTTGAGCCATGTTATGGGTGCGACTGGCAAGTCATTGCAATAGAAGTTTCCATGAAAGTGAATAGTGCAAACTGAAATAGACGTTTTCAATTTTAATTGCTGTTAAAGTGGTTGAAACTGTGATCAAAAGTTGTTGCATTAGCTAACCATTGTAGCTTCGGTTTTCAAGAGATGCGTTGCAAAATAGGCGGTATTCTAAATTTTGACTGAACCTGGGATTTTGAAAAATAACCATATTTTGAGTGCTGTAAATATTTTTGAACTTATGACCATTCCTGTGTTATCCTACGAGATACTGAGTTCTTCCGAAACGAACCGGAAGACAAAACATCCTCGCGCTGTGTCAAGCATGTCTACTTGCAGTGCTGTGCCGTAGTGTTAAGTTAGTGGATATATGCTATTGTATTAAAGTTTGTGTTAATGTTAAAAAGTGTTTAACATGATTGTAGAATGTCTGACGGAACGAAAAAGAAATCTGATAGTCAAATGTTTTTAGAACGTTACAAAACAGAGTTTCCATGGTTTATCCATTCTAGGAAAGGTAATAGGTAATTTTGGGTTATGTTTACTTTGTGCCAGTGATATTAGTGTTTCTCATGGAGGCAAGTACTGAGGAACATCTTTACTTGATGGTCTCAAGGAGTTACTTCTTAAATTTGTGAAACCTTCATTAATTAAGACAGTACCTGTTCTTGACATAGAGTACAGAGTTACAGCAAACCAGAAAGCTGTAATAGGTCATTCGGAATAAAGTGAGTACGTACTAAAGATTTAACCTTTGAAAAAAAATCACTAGCTGTTACTACATATTAGTCAACATTAACAATAGTTACATTGTTTGTATGGTTGGTAACGAATCGTTGCATGTAGTTCCGTGTATTTTCTTATTTGATTACAGCATTAGTGAAAGAACATTAAATGTAATCGACCTCTCTGTATACCATATGCTTAAAAATATTTATTTACGCTCTTATTGACATACCCACTGACTGTGTAATTTTACTTGATTAGCGCCATCACTAAGTGATGCAACCGCCCGCTAAATTCAAAACAGCCGTTGACACAATATGCCGCTCACGCCACAGACATAGTTCAAACTTTCTCCGACGGGTGGCATCAGAGTTAGGTTTTCACCACTTCGGCTTAGCTCGCTTGAAGTGTGTTTGTGACCGTTGTGTAATAAATACAGTATGGGTTTCTGATGAACACATTCATAAACAGTTACTTATAATACTTTTGAATATCATTGACAATTTTATGTTATATGATCGCCAACCTGAGCATGTGAAAATAGAAAATAACATTTATTTTTCCTGTTCCACACATTAAGAAAAATTGTGTCGTCGTCGTCGTTCATGGCAGTATGCAGAACGGAACTTGAATTCTTGAATTGCGTGTGTCGTGTGTGTTTATAGCGGCGGTTTTCAATTATAAATTAATATACTATGCATGCATTTACGAGATAAGTAACGGCAACAGTGTGTGTCGTAACCAATTAGAGTCGATAAAGAGGAAACAACGTTATAATAAAACATTAACTCGCAGGTATTTATGACTAAGATTACTATTGAGTATAGCATACATACAGCGCCCGTTCATTTAATGAGTAGATATACTGCAGATAACATTTATCCGAGCAGTGTAATGTAAATGTAAACATTGTACACGCCTATGTAAATAAAAGCACATGGCAATATTTATGTTTACATGCAGCGGAAAGATATAAACTGGCGGAAAATAGAAAAAAATCAGGTCTTTTTTGAGTGTTCACTTTATCCCGAATCACCTATAGTAACATTGTGGTGGGTAGTGGTACAGAAAAATTAGTGAATGGATTGAAACCTGCAGACAAAATCCATTTCTATGAATCAGTAAAAATTTGTTTAAAATTTTCTTGTGATCACATAGTTCTTAAATTTCCCTTGGGTAATGATGTATTGAAGAGTGCAGAAGTAGCAGATTTATAAAATATTGAAAGTGCATCATTTTCATCTGTAAAATTCTTTGTGGATAGGTTTCTTTCACTGCTCCTCAGGAAGGAAAATGAAATAATGGGAGAATCACTGAACCATCTTCAAGAACAGTTCTGTAGCCTACAGGTTGATACAGATCTTTAAGTGGATTCTGTGGGAAGTATAGACAGTCAGTGGTCAGCAGTAGGCAAAATTGAAGTCAGTTGTGGTGGTCTAAAATATGACAGAAGTGCATATACCACGTTATCAATATTAGTAATACCTCATAGCAATGTGGTGAAGTGTGAAAGCGTATTGAGCTCTGTAAAATAAAAATAGAACTTCTTTCAGGTCTTCAATGTCAGACAAAGTATTTAACAACATACTTTTGGCTAAATCTGGTGGTCGAAAGTGCTATGAACAAAATTTTGTTGACAGTTTCCTGAAAGCTGCAAAATCTGCTACTAGTTCTTCATTGCAGAAGTAACTTTTGTACAAAGGGAAGGCTGTAAATATGTAAATTTTTGGATATTGTATATTTAAGGAAGAAAACTTGATTTAGTAAGGTAAGTAACTGTTGCTGAATTCTAAATTATGTCAAAGTGGCGGATATTTTTTATATTTGGTACCCATTGTGTGCAAAAAAATATTGGGGTGTAGGAATAGTACTATTTAAGTATTTTGCATGAAAATGAGATGTGTAGAACTGAATGGTATTTTTTGCCGCATCTGTTTTACGTAAAAAAATAGCTTGCAGTGTATGATTGTCCTATTTTGTAGACGTGATGTAGGCACTAGTCAGGGCAGGCGGCATGGTGTTCAGAAAGGTGGTAGTACACTTTGCTTTCCATATTATGACGCATTTGGTAAAAAAACTCCTCCCTATTGTCTAGACGGCTGCACGCACAACATTACTCCTTTGTACCTCCTGAAACTGACACCACAGGTGTGTGCTAGCTGGTCACACACATGATCTTGTCTCTTTCCTTGCACTCCTCCCTTACCCCTCGCTGTAATTCTAACACCATGCAAGCTACGAGCTTTCTGCACACATAGGTTGAGCTTTCTGCACACATAGGGTAAACTTTCTCTGTCTCAGCTCCATAAATCCTGTCATGTGCATTCTTCTTTCACCACTCACCTTAGTTCTGACAACGCGAACTGCTAGCCTGCCGCACATTGTTTTGTCTCTCTCTTTACGTCTCACTTGGGTTTCATCTAGGAGACACTGCATCACACAAACTGCAAGAATTAGGTCGTGCGCTGCACACCTAGCACACATTGAATATACACCATTGGCAGCTGCAGCAGTTCTGTCGGCTGTTTAACAAGCATCATCTGCAGCTTGCTAGGGATTCCATTACATTGAGTGATTGTATTGGCTAAGTCCAACTAAATTATTTGTTTAAAATAACGTCTCATATGGTTAATTTTGTTTGTTCTTTCCTTTCTTCAGCACTGTTGTACATGTGAACAAGAGAAAATCACTATTAATTTTGGCTACTTCCAGGTGGTAAAGGTTTGTTGTTCCATCTCCCAGGGATCAGGGACACACACACAGCTGCACAGTTAGAATGGTTGATTAGATGTCCAAAATAACTAAGGCAAAAGTTCCAAAAAAATTCTGGTTTATTTTTTAAGAGTTCCATTTCAAACTAGTTCCTAGCAGTCTTCTGCATTATTAGGCACCAAAATTAGTAAATTCATAAAAAAACTACAAAACAATCATTTGTCATCTATGCGACCGACTGGCCCAACATCACTATTATTATTATCTCTACCCCAACATTGTGGAGAGGGAAGTTACTTGACGCCACTCAGCGACAAAGTGTATGCCCTTCCACCAACATGACCTCCACAAAATACACTTTATAGCCACAATCATTCTGGATCCTGTCTGACAGAATACACACAGAAAACAAACGAAACCAAATGATTATGACTCTGCCAACTAGCCATAAACGTTTATAAGACTCTACATGTTAAATTTACGTTACCTGGGACTGCAGTGTGCTAATTTTCATCATTGAAATATATATTTCACGTTTTCATAGTTCCCACAGAAACAAAAGTCTAAAATATTAAATAAAAAATAAAATTCCAAAAAATATTATCCTCTCACAATGCTGCACGGTTGCTAAAAGTTTTTTGTAAGTTACCGGTACCTTAATTCAATATTTTCTCTACTGTATATCTGTGATGCATTTCAAAATGGGCTGCTATTTTTTCAATTTTTTAATTTCTTTGCATTTGTGTTGTCTTAGTATGTTCCTATTTTGCCAAAATACTTCTTATTTAATATTGCAACCTGCATTTATATTATTTAACTCTTTCATTGTGGGATTAAAAATTGTAATCATGCCAAGATAGTATTAAAAAAATTTAAAAAAAAAATTGTGTCAATAGTTAATTTTTGGTTACATAATTTGAAGCGCAAAAATTATGTGCGTAGTGTTTATGGAGTCAATTAATTCTCTGTTCGACGAAAGTCTCATGTCGCAGTTTAGCAGTATTTTGTATATTCAATTAATGTTGAATGTCGCAGTTGAAGAGTTACATTCTGGATAAAGTGTGTGATTTGCAATGTTATTTTAGTATTTACAAGCAAAGCAGTTTTTCCTGTCTAGCTTTTGGGAAATACAGCTGCTTCACCGTCTCCCTCCCCCTTCCTCATAACTGTCCTATAGTCATGTGCAGCTTGCTTCCTGTGTCTTGCCGCAGCAGAGGCACATGTTTATCTTCCCCCCCCCCGCCAAAAGGTGCCAGCCACCTTTGTAGAAGGTTCGGAAAGGGAAGGGGAGATAGAGACTGCATTTTTTTCTCCTAAAAAAACTAAAAAGACAAGCATGTCTCTCATTTCATAAAAGAAGCGAAACTTAAAACAACCTAGCGTTATCTCGAAACATCACACACTTCTCAATTATAACTTTTACTTTGCTGCTTAAACTTTGCTTCGTATTATTTTCTACTAGCGCTCTTCATATTGCATATGTACAGTTAAGCACAATACATTGTTGGTAAATTTCTGCAGTTAAATAGCAACAAAGCCAGTGAAGAAAAAGGGCGACCAACAAAAATATTGATAACTCTCTACCGCTATGGAGTTTAGTGCTATCACCGTTTGTCTACGCCACACGT
Organism: Medauroidea extradentata; assembly: GCA_003012365.1. Lineage (NCBI taxonomy): Eukaryota > Metazoa > Arthropoda > Insecta > Phasmatodea > Phasmatidae > Medauroidea > Medauroidea extradentata. Next base: position 37,718 of record PNEQ01000059.1, read on the forward strand.
CTATTTTCTGTACCATTGTTTTTGAGTTCAGACAGTACCTCATGACCTTGACAATTTCCACTGTGTTATCGATCACTTGGCATGAGGCATATGGCTGTGCGCTTCGCAGCGGTGTTAAAACGGCCTAAGACTCAAATACAACTCGTTTTCGATACCGTTCGCGATATGTGAATTGAGACACGGTTTTTGTTCATGATTATTTCTAGATTTATCATGCGATATTCCACTTTGTAAGTACATGCTAGCAAATCACGGAACACATTTTTTTACAAAATTTTTGTGTATACATCTCTTAAAAATGCTGGTGAATGTAAGACGCCATCGATTCTAAGACGCAGCACACTTTTATGTCTCGAAAATCCTCAAAAATGTGCGTCTTAGAACCGAGTAAATACAGTATTATCTGCATAATTTCCCATGAAGGTTACTGGTTTTCAAAATGTACCCACAAGTAATTTAATGCAAGTTCAGTTTTAAAACCCTAATACATTTTTCTGGCTGTGTTTACTGCAGTAATTAGTTTTCAGAACTATTGCTAATACAGTCACTTTATAGTATTGTGATAAAGTGAAGAACATTTCACTTTGGGGAGATGGGGAGTCATGTATAACCTGTTACTTCATATCACTGTTATTAAGAAATTCTAATACTTTCGGCATGAATTTAAGAAGAATTTCACACAGTGATTTCAGCAGCATGCTTTCAATGCAATTCTGCTTACATAACAACCATTTTATTTCTTTATGAGAAAAGCCTTTTACACACTACCAACTTCTAAGCACAAATCTACATATGCAGTGATGCCAAGTTTAATGGTAATGCATCAATCAACAAACGCTAAACATTCCGCCCACCTTGAGGGAGTATGCATGCCGTCAGCCCCGGGGTGGAGCTGCAGGATCTGACCATGAGGGGGCACTCTTATTGTATTGTAGCAGCACAAGCATCCCTGTAGTAAGGCCACATGCATCTTGGTTGTACTTCTGAAGCTGTTACAGTGTATGCAGTTAGTCGTGGTACCAACTCTTCCAGAAGCCCTGAGGCAGTCTCTCCACCAGCTGTTAAGAGTGCTAGGTGATTGAGTGGCATGGATGATTAGTTAAGCTCAGGGAGTGCTGTCGGTGACTCTAATGTTAGGAAGTGTCCTACCACCAAAACATCCAAGTCATCTTTGTCTGAGCTCAGTGACAAAGTGGATGAGAGTTCAGGACTGCTTCATTTTACACAAGGAGAGTGGCAAATTCATCATGGCACAGCAACTGGTCACCTACAACTGAGTACAGATTAGTCGTCATGGCCTTTACCTCTGCCTCTACAGTCTACCAAAGTTTGGGGAAACTGGTGGATTAAAGTTCCAAGTATGTGACACAGTATCGACTTCTTGTTGGTGATCAGCAAACTGAATTAGCTTCTGCAGTTCTCTTCTGGGTCTTTGAAAGTTTGTATCACTGTACACCTGTGCGCACCTCCCACATTGCCTCATGAACCACTTGAAGGATGCAATGAAGGCTTCCGTTGTATGGTTCGACACAAATTTCGTTTGGATAGCCTTCATTGCAAAATACATAAAAACATACATACAGTATATCTTGTAAACCATGGCTCCTTTAGACCAGTTAGTGTCACTTCAAAATATTTCACATAGTCTACTCCCATATTTGTAAGTGCTTTGATCAGTTTGACTCGATAGGCTGGTAAGTCAGCCATCATTGGGGTGTTTGCAGCGGGCTTCACTCATCTGCATCTATAGCATTGCAACAGACAGTGCCTCATTGCTCTTTGCCAGATAGTATCCAGTACCATTCACGTAATATCCACTGCAAGGCTTGAATTCCAGGGTGGCATTTCAGTTCATGGTGGTGGCGAATGAGAATCTCTGTCAGAAAATGTTAATGTTTTCAACAGTCTTTATTTTTGTTGAGAAAACACTGCTCTTGTTCCTTGATCAACGTCTTTGTCAAGGCACTGTGAAGACCACTAGGCTTAAATGGTCCGTCAAGCCTTGAACTTGTATTGAGACAGTTATGAACAAATGTCAGTGTACAAAGGCAATGATTCTGCGAGTTTCAGCTTACTGCAGCGATCAAGCAAGTGTGTAAGGGGATCTGAGACTGTCATAGTTTCCATCACAACGACCTCTTCAAGCTTCACTGATGAGACAGTGATAGCTCCCGTACTCGTAGGTGACTTGGCCACTTTTCAGGCACCTTGACACGCCAATATGGACCCGACCACCATAGGTGTTGATACGTCAATGGTTCTGGCAACAACCCCCTCGAAGCACAATTCACTGGGTTGTCTTCAGAACAGATGTGATTCCATCAAGGGACTGATGTTAATTCTTAAATCTTGACAACTTTGTTGGCTACAAAGGTCTTCCACCGAAGGTGTTATGAATTAGTCAATGCAACACCACCATCGAGACTGACCAGGCATGAATGATCTCACTCTGAATCTTTGGCAGGTGTTTCAGGTTGAGCACAAAATTAAGTGACTTTGCTAACAATAGAGAGGCACATAACTCGATCCTTGGTAGGGAAACCTTTTTGACGGAGCCACCTTCGATTTTGTAGTAAGTGTGTCCTAGTCCAAGACCCACAGCTGGCATAGTCTTCAGATAAATTAAGCAGCATAACCTGATTCCAAGCTGTCTGTAAACCTAGGAAGCTCATAAGAGGAGGTTGGTGAAAGACCAAGATCACGAGATACAATTTGGTCGGTATTACTGAGCGCAAGGTACTACATACGTGCTACCATCTCAGGTTCCAGAAAAGCAAGGGTCGAGACCTAACACGCGCCCGTATTCCTTAACATCCTGAGATGGTATCGAATAAGTCATGGATTATTATTTGCCGTCCCGTGTGCAGCTACAAACAAATGAAGGCGACGCTGGGCAGTGCTATTTTATAGAACAAATATCAGTAATTTTCAACAACTATTTAACAAAGATACGTTTATTTTTTACACTTAAAGCTTAATGTATTACATTTTAAATAGTTTTAAACTAGAAGTAATTATAAATATAGTAATATAGATTAAATAGTACCAAATATAACTTTCGAAATTTAAGTATTAAAAATAAAATGACAATCTCTTGTGCAAAGTATTAAGTTGCTATCTAGATGGGCGTCTTTTGCACGTTCGAGGACTTGAAATGCAGAAGGTGTAAGATTGAGAAAGTATGCGCTTCACTCATTACCCTAGCCTCTAGGTGCAAGTAACTGACATTCTGTCGTCTTGCCAACAACACACCTCTACGTGACAGATGTAATTTTGATGATAAAGGTGAGGTGGACACGTCTGTACCCTATAGAAGATTCTGTACCATGATTTCAATGCCCAAAAAGCACCGCAAAAACTCCCATTTTTGCCATTTTGGCCCGCTTGACAATATGCTTTAATGATTACTGATGAACCTGAAATTGGTATACACACGTGTAATGTTCTTTGAATAATATTCCTAAGCAAATTTCACTCATGTGCATTGAGCAGTTTTCGAATAATCTGATAATGGCCAAACCTCGGCACACTGCTTGGCGGCCTTGGCAAACGGCCACCATAAGGACTTGCACATGTATGCAGGACCAGGAAGGCTTTTCTCCTTTAACTTTAAGCTTACTTTCCATTGTCTGTTTGTGTGTTTCTCAATTTCTCCCCCACGTTAAAGAAAATATAACATATGGAGCGAATGTAATCAAACTTGATGAAACTATAGTACAGCAGACTAAGTTGATTTGTTTTTTTATGTAATTTGTTCACATTTTCATAATGGCAATCATTTAAAATGTGTTTTTTTTTTGCATGAGATATTTAAAACCAATTTTTTGAAGACATGCATTGTTTATATTAGCCTATCAGAACGCTGTCAATGTGAGTACCTATGTTTTCTTGATCACATGAGTTATCTACACTAACCACACATCTGAAAATCTCCAAACTAGGTACATATGTTTGATGTTAACGTATTTTTTGTATATCATATTGAGTTTTAAACACAGGACGATTCAGGATAGATTTTATTAATACCATGTGGAGAAATTCATGATAAAGTAAATCATAAATTTAATTTCAAAGATTCCATGAAATGTATAATAGTTTAAAATTGACTTCAAAATGTTTCTTCTTTTAATAAATAAACTACTTGATCTTCTATTGTTTTGATACTATTCAGCATGTTTTTTTGCTTTACATTTTAAGAAATTATATTTTGTGGTTATTTTCAGGTAAATATTACTACCACTATAATTCACTTAACAGAAAAATTTAAGGGCATATTTTTTACATGTTTTTCATAAGCTGTTGCCATGTTAAATTAACTCACTTTGTCCCACATTACCAAGAAAGGCATTGTATATTCAATGTTATTTGACTATCCAACGTTTATTTTATAATAATGAACGTCCACAATTTTCCAAGATTTAATGTCATGAATTTTTTTTCTATAACAACAGGGCTGACTCTAAGAAAATTTTATTTTAAAACCTTCATTTTTTGATTTTGGGTTTAATTATTTCAAATTGTTGTAGGTTCACTATGTTAGAAGATAGCATCACATAATGAAACAAAAATATATTTTCATATGTTTGTATCTACATGATCAATGTGAATGTTTTTGGTTTATTTGCACCGAATTGAGGAAAGTAGTCTTATTAGTTAAGCTTGTGCTTTTTTGATAAATGCACATATCATTCGCTGATTAGTGTGCAAGTGTGTTTGCTTTAAAAGTAAAACTGTAATTTTTAAATGTGGTCACTTACCTTGAGATTTTCTTTTCGATAAAGGACCAAAAAATATTACATTAAGAGCGGCATTGGCCTATCATCTCTATGCAGAAGCCATTAAACCAGCGAGCAGATTTTCTGTCATACAAACAGCTTTTGGAATTAGCCTTTTACAAATCTGTAATTTGTGTTCATATATTTAATTAAATTTTTAATTACAAGTACTGCGTAATTATATTAAGGCAAGGAAATGTCACAGATGAGTCATGAATAAGTAATGTCCTGAACCTAAACAATTATAAAAACGTTTAGGAATACCGGCCTTAGTGATGACAAGGAGGGCAACTGGTTCTCATAGAGATGCCATTTGGTGACAATGTTTGAAGGTGGTGTATCATCCCTCCCAGTGAATGTTGGTAAGCCACAAGCATTGCAAGAGGCATTTTGCAAACATTGTGAGAGGAGCAAGCCATCCCAAAGTTATGAGCTAAGTTGGATAAGATTATTTTCTTCATTGGCTTATGTTCCTGTGGTTGAATCTTGTAACCAAAAGCATTCTGATAGGGATTCCACTCCAATCAAAGTACCTTCACAATGGTGTTTGTTCAAGGTTTATGAGCCGCTGAAGAGTGTGACTTCGATTTTATCAATTTCAGAGCATTCTGCGTAAATGGTAAAATCATAACATACCTGCCCGTCTCTTCTCGAGAATGGGTCTGTTCAAATATTCTTTCTTAATGCAAATCCTTATTACTAAGGTGCCGCTTATGGAGAACTTCTTTTAGCTGCCGAAATCCATTCACTAAGTCACAGTGAGCCAAACTGTGTATGGAGGAAGATGCAGTGTGAGAGGACTTGTACAACATGCTGATCAACAGGAGAACCTGGTTCACCTTCCAACCATTGCCTGCACAAGATAAATGGTAATATATCTGCTCCAGGAAGCATGTTAATGGATCCAGGCTTGTCAAAGGTGGAATCAATTACTCTTAAATGTGACAAATGATTCCACTTCTGTGACATGATCGGAGAAGACAGTATATTGTGCATGATCTGAGACAAGACATATGCCTTTACACGAACTTGTGTAGAATCCTGTCCAACAGGACTGAGATAACATGTGCCTTCTATTTTAGTCACACTGAGGGACATCTGTGCTTGTCCTTGCACTGGTAGAGCAACTTTCCTCTGGATCAATTTGAACCTAGTTGTGCAGGTTTTTGACAAAACTTGCCTAACTTGCAGAGTAAAGAAGTACCCAGACAGGATGATACAGGACAGCAGAGTCCTTAACCTCTACATCGCTGTTGACAATAGCACACTTTAAAGGTGAATGACACAAGAGAGTGTTGCATTGACTTCACCATCACTGCTCATTAGAGTTGGCTCTACGTTTGGTGACATATCTGCTACTGGTTGCTCCTTGGGAAAGTGCAATAAAGTATGATGTTTAACATTGCACACTATACACCAATTGGACAAACGACAAGTGCAAGACTGATGACCTAAACAGAAGCAATTCAAACACAACCTCTGTTGCTTGCCTAGTTGAGCCTGTTTGTGGGAGACTTTTTGAAGAAAATTGGGCATTTGTGATGATGAAATGTGAAGATGACTTTTTACTACCCCGTTTGCAACTGGGGTCTCGGTGGGGCAGTGCTCATGAGTAAAACTGAGGGAGGCCTATCACTTCCTGGTTTCATTGAACTAGTAGACTTGAAAAACTTAACATTTGAACGATCAACAGCTTTTAAAACTTCACACTCGTTACTGAGGTATGTAAGAAACTTTTTCAATAGAGGAGAAGGGATTTCAGCTATACACAGCTCCCATTTCTGCCACAAAAACACTGCCCAGCTTGTTTTCAAGCAAATGAATAAAGTATCCCTGTGTTGCACTGGTAACACCAGGACCTAAAAAAGCAACAGTACTCTCAGTGACAGCTATCAAGAATTGCCATAAAGTAGTCGAACCTACACTTAACTACTGGCACCTGCACATGGAGTCCAGATATTGTGCTGTCACAAGTTGTTTCTTCTCATAATGCTGTGCCAATGTTTCCCATGCTACCTCTTAATTCTTATTTTTAAGGGGTAATGTTTAAATGAAAAGCAGGAAATTCCCACACAATGATGACTTAAGGTATGCAAGTTGTTCTAAATTTGTCAACTGAAATTGTGCACCGACTAGTGTGGTGAAAAGATTAGATAAGTTGGTACAAGTCTTGATGTCACCATAGAATGTGGGAAGCCTGATTTTTGGAAGTGCAATGCCTGATGTGGCAGAGTCGTGAGGCTGATGATCCATCATTTCTTTTTGTCCCTGCTACCTGTCTCCAATTCTGCCATCACCTGATAATATTGTTCATCAAAGACTGCCAATTTTTCCATATGTTTGACACAGTCAAATTCTAAGTCACCTTCATAAGCTAAGTTTAACTGGAGGTGATCTTGCTGAAAACCCACACACACTGTGGCAAACTCAACACGTCGCTGCAAATATGTTTCCTTTTGAAGCATCATACTGTGCCTGCACTGCTATTCCTAAGGCAAACATAGTCTGCCTTTTGCGCACTCCAATCAGCACAGAAGTAGTAGTTTATCGGCACACATGTTGGCAGGTACAAGCCACTTTCAGACTAGAATTTTGAAGTGAGAAAGCTGCTTACTGTGGTCTGCAGCATGAAGTAAACAGCCAACGGTCACTGCTTCGGGAGCAGTAGTAACGTAACAGTTATGTGTCACAGTGCCGACACAGGAAAAGTGGCGAAGTGCAGCACAAGTAACTGATGTAACAGTTCCATGTCATGGGATATCTCATGGAATCTTCGTAACAGTTCAGAGTTATACAGAGCCACTGACTCAATGTTAAGTGTTTGACGAACTTGTGTAGCTGGAGCAAAACTAAACCATAAGTGTTACATTACAGACATTCAAAACCAAAGATTCGTCTGCATACACCATGCAATAAACAAGAATGGAAAGTCAGGCACACGACTGATGCATAGTAGGTAAAGGCTGCTGAGCCATGCTCAGATATAGTCAAAAACATTACTTCGCACAACAGACGATTGGCGGACACTTCACACATTTCACATATGAACATTGCTGCATTCATTGTGATAGTTCGTAGGATCGTAAATCCTAGGCCGGAGACCCAAAATATGTTTGTAGTTTGGTTTCGACGCAATTTTGTTTGTATTGCAACCATTTTATACTACAAAGCACAACTTCTAAGCACAAATCCACACATGCAGTGGTGCCATGTTCAAATGATAATGCATCCATCAACCGACACTAAGCAAGGAGTTGTGGCAAAATTTACAGGAACAAAAAGGGACAACTTTTACTTTGTACAGTTCAGTTTAAAACTGTCCAGAAATAATGGAAGTTTAATAATTTTTAATAACTTGTGGTTATTTTTTAACCAATTAATAACCATGCAGCAATTGTGGGGATTAAAAATTTATACTTAGCATTGATTACAAATATTAGTATAGCTGTTAAAAGTAGCATATGTTTACAATTTGAGTTTTGTGTAATGGATAAGAAAATGTAAATTCTATCTTTTGGTTTATGGGTTTATGTAAGGAAAACTGGTATAAAATGAACATTTAAGCTTATCTTAATTAGTATTATGCAAGTCCAGTAAAATCTAATCATTGTGAAACTTTGTGCCTGTTTTTAAAGTTTAGAGCTCAGTATTGCTAAATTGATGTGCCAGACATTGATGATGGTCTTAAGGGCAAGTCTCAGTGTAGAAGTATCACAAGAGTTGAGATCCACCTCATTGTTCGCAACAGTTTACTGAAACTGATATATTCAAGGTCAGAGTTTACTGTATGAATATAAACCTTGTATAGACTAGTTTTTGTGGGATATTTTTATCCATCAAATACTATAATTTAATGCTTGTTCTTTTTTAGGAAATACCTTGGACGTCTCTTTCTATGTTGTATGAGTATCTCAAAATAAATTACATTGTGGGTTGGTCCTTTTTTGCATAACTATGTACAGTTTGTCTTAAGTGTACACTTGTTTTTTTCTGCCATTACATAAATAGTTTCAGAATGGTCATCTATTATCATTAAACTTAAGGTTAAAACTACATGCATTTTAAAATCTTTAATTTTCATTCCAGTTTACAACTTTGTGTGTGTTTGTGTGTGTGTTTGTGTGTGTTTGTGTGTGTGTTTGTGTGTGTTTGTGTGTGTTTGTGTGTGTGTGCACGTGTGCGTGTGCATGTGTGTGCGCATGTGTGTGTGTGCACGTGCGTGCATGTGCACGTGTGTTTGTGTGTATGCGTGCATGTTTGTGCATGTGTGCGTGTTTGTGTGTGTGTGTTTGTGTTTGTGTTTTTTTTTCTTTTAATTTTTACTTTTGTTATATAAAGTTCACATTTGCATGACCCAAGTAAGCAGCCAACGAGCAAAGTGCAAATTGTCGAGCATTGTCTAGCCTAGTCTAACGTTGTTTGCAGGCAGGAGCGTGTCAACTACCTGGGCTACTACTCGTCGCAGGAGCAGCTGATGCACCAGCTGATCACGAAGCAGGCTGAGAGTGCCAAGGTTCACATTGCAGACATGGTGTCCATGGGCATGGTTCACTGTCGCACACACTTGCTGTGGAACCAACTGCAGTGCACGCTGCCGAGGAAGGAAGATGCTCACGGCAAGACCGCTGTAAGATACCCTTGTGGCCCCTACAGTCGTCACTCTCTTGTTGATCTACTTATCATTCTCTGTGAAGATATACTGTAGTCTGTCTTGTGTAACAATTCAAGTTTTTGATAGCTATGTTGGCAGTTTCCATCAGGGTTGTCAGACTGGACACACTTCTGCCAATGGGAATATTTTTTGTATGATTCTGACACTGTAAAATACTGCAATACTGTGCTGGTAGTTGGCAGCCATTCGGGGTGTGAAACAAACAACTATTTAGTGGTTTCTGTGGTATACAAAGTGAAGTTCAGTTTGTTTATCATCTACTATGTAACCTGTGTTACATGATTAGTCAGCTCAACTCTTGCACAGAGATGTTACTAACAGAGAAAAAGTAGCTACTTAATTCTCTCACTGTTTTCCTTGACACACAAGAGTACAAATGATTGTGTCTGTCTTGAATGCTGAAAGTCTTTTTTCTGCAGAATTTGTGTATAATTTTTTTTATGTTGTGTATTTGTGACATGGCTTACTCTAAAATTCATTAGAAAATGGAAAAGTTACCAAAATTGTCCTTAAACATACCAATTATTGTGAAAAGAAATATGATTGGTATGTAGAATATTTAAAAAATTATTACCAAAATGTTTTGTAAAAGTTGGAATCTCTCTATTCATACCATAAATTGACATAATCGATTTTAGGCTGGTAAGCAGCAAACTTATCTAATTTAAAAAAACTGTAAATTCCAAATACAGTGGCAATGATAAAACAAAAATCTTTTAGATACACCCACAAGCAAATTAGCAGCTTACTCTTAAGTGTTTTACTTCAAGAGGATGAGAAAGGTGCTGTAAGTTGTTTATTAGCTTTGTTAATTGTAGAGCAGTGTTCCACTAAATTAAAAAATGTAGTGGAAATATTTAAATTGATTGGTGAGTTGCAAGGTTAGGGTGGAGATAAAAATAGTAAGCCTATGTACATATATGCATATAAACAAGTAGCAGTATAATAGTTTACCCAAAAAACTATAATGGTTTTAAAAATTATCAACCTTATATTGTAAGGAGTACTATAAAACCCAATTTGTACATTTTTGGGCTACGTTTCATGCACGGTTTGGCTGTGAAGCATTGAAATTATCTGACAACTGTGATGTAAAGAGCAGTATTTCTCTCTGCCACAGGTGATGTCTGTACAGACATCCCCTGATAATCTGACTGCCTGGTATATGAAAAAATTAATATTTTGCGATGGAAATATAAAAAACAAGCGCTCTTATTTATATCAGACAAGCGTTTATATATTTCTGTGATAGGCTACTTCCATTGACAAAGGTCAAAACCGAGTTACATAGAAACCCTTGTGTGCAACACACTTGAAATATAATACACACAATATGTATGCCTAGTTGATGTGTTATTTTAAGTTTCTTCTGAATATTGTGAATTGTTTAAATAGGTGAATTAGTTGTCATATCCTAGTTTTTCAACTACTTTAGTTTACTGTTTGGTAGTCATTTATTTATTTATTTATTCATTGATTTGGAAATTTATTTAAGTTGCCTTTAAACAGCACAAGGTCTTGGTAAGGTGAACACTGACAGTTTGAGAAGGAACTGGGAAGGAAAAAACCTTGGGCTGTGATATATACAGTAGATTGATAACATTAACTCGACAATAACGTATTTTTATGACAGTAAACTTATTCCTCCTAGATAAGGACATTTCTTTCCCCACAACTTTAACACTGGCATTACTAAATTATGTGTAATACTGGTTGATAATTGTTGCTGTTATTAATCCTACTTGTGTTCCTTTTACAATAACATCCAAGTCATTAGATTTATTTTTGGTGTAACAATTGCTAAGTACCGTATTTGTCTGTATGTAGGACGACCCCGCATATAAGACGAGTCATAGTTTTGAAGGTACAAAATCTTGAAAAAAAGTAAATTACTAATTTTGAAATTCCCGACAGAAAAATATTTTTTTCCTTTGCCAGAAACATTAAATATTTAGTTTAAATATTTTCAATGCATTTATTACCGGCATATAAACATCATAGTAGACACATAAACAAATAACATTGTCTACTACTGCTCCCCGCGCGCCCAAGAGCCAAGGAAATGCACGGTGGCGGCCAGCGATATCTCCATTTGCCGGCAGGTGTGCGCGACTTGGCAACGCCGGCGTAAGGCACGCCGCGCACTACATGGCAATGCCGGGCAACGACAGCTGCTTGCAAGGTCATCGCATTCCTGTGCGCTGTTGTCCGCCAGCCTAGCACTCGACGGTAGACACATGAATGTGTGGTACGGTACCTAGATCCTCGTTTTTTCCGCCCGAGAGTCTTGTGCTTGCGAGACAAAGGATGAAATCATGCGGACCTAGATCCTCGTTTTCTCTGCCTGAGAGTTGTAGGCTGGCGAGACAAAGTATCTCGGCACGCGCTCGCATCGATCGTCGCTTCGAGGAAGTGTCCTTTATTATGAATGACACTCATCAAAATTTTGTATCGTTAATTTTATTAAAATAAACGGGGCACTCGTTTTCATTTGTGACGAAAAACACAATTCCTTGAAACATCATACAACTCCACAGCTTGCAGCTTAGCTTTCAAACGATTTTTGGCTACCAAAAATGTTTGCACCCTCATATAAGACGAGTAGCAATTTTTGAGGGCCAAAAATATGTAAAAATTGTCGTCTTATTTGCCGGCAAATACAATAGTATTGGGTCAAATTTGTTAGCTGGTTAAATATAGATTAAAAAATATTCTTCTCAATAAAAGTGGCTGTTAACGTATTCTATTCATTGGTCAGGGCAGTTGTTGTAACTCACAGTTTGGGTTTGATTTATGTAAACTTCTGTCTTGGAACAGAATGTACTTTGTGATTAGAACATGTAAAAATTATGTTTTATGTAAGAGTCCAGTACATTTTGTGAACTTATTTGATGGCAGGGCAGGCCACAAGGATTTAATCTATTCCTTTGTCTCATAATTAAGGAGCTGTCTGGTTTGGTTGCTTTAAGCTTTACGAAGCATCAGGGAAAACAGGTTCCTTAAATATGTTACACCCAATGATAAGTTTTCATTTTACATTTTCTTATGTGCATTCTGGGAGAGTAATTTCAAAGTCAGTTTTAAATTTAAACTTTTCTGCGTGGACTACCTATATAGCAGGCTTTAGGTATTGTATGTTGTACCTTTATCTACATTATCAGGCAATAGGCTCGCAGTTTATAGTCATGTTCAGAGGAGCCACCAAACGGAAGATTACTCTCCAGTTAAATGCCTTGTGCGTAGAAGTGGTGGCTTTAGTGATGAATGAGCGGGAATCTACCTTAATGCCAGAACATCCCCAGACCCAGATTACATAGACTAGCTTTAGTCAGGTGGATGGTTGTTCATCTGGCATGCTCATTGTTACTGTAAGACAATAATAAGCAGGAATAAGATATGAATGATCGCTCACAAAGGCTTCCAACTGTAGTTCAAAGACTGCCTGATTATTCAAAAGACTGTTGTTTCCAGTATACTGCGAAATTGATTCGTGTAATTTACAACTCTGTTTTTGAGTGTGTCAACTTTAATAGATTCATTATATTTCACTTAAATTGGTTTGTTTATTTATATATGTGTATATGTATGTGTGTGTGTCTATATATATATATATATATATATATACACAGTGTGTGTGTATGTGTGTGTGTGTGTGTGTATGTATGTATGTGTATATATAAAGAGAGAGAGAGAGAGAGAACCTCTATTTCAGTAATATTCTGAAATTTCAAGCACAACAAAGCACTAAAAATAGTTTGTTCTACATATATAATGAAAATTTTGTAATGCCATTGCCATTAACATTTTCTGACTTGATATTATATTAACATATATTAACAAAAAATGTAAAACCATGAAAATCTGTGGTACCAAAACAGGTTTGAAAATACTGTCAGATTTTGGGTATTACCAGTATGTGATTTTGACAATAATTATTTTACATGCTCTACTAATTGTAGATGAATAAGAAAACTACATTATCCATGTACCTGAATTCCCATTGGCCTAATCAGATGGGAAAACATAAATTATTATTGTGTGAGTAAATAACATTGGTCTTGTAATTTCTACTGTATATTGAAGCCTAACAGACATTAAACTTTTCCCATGGTAAATCACACTCTATAATTGTATCATATAATATTGATTGCTTTAGTAATTGCAGGTGTATAATATTTAATTTTGGAAACATACCTACAAAAACTCTACGCCCCGTAGGTGCTCACTATGTATAACAACTCCCCATTGACAGCATTTTAAAAAAAAAATTGTACAAGGATGACAGGAATCAAACCACAACATTATGAAGTTAACTTTATAGTCTGTTCATGGTAATTTTTTCTCTTCAACCAGTTAGTATATTTTTGTCACTTGTTAACATAAAGAAAATAGTGTCAGTGATAAAGACGTGTACTCAAAAGTTAACGTCCGAGGTCACAATTAAGTACTACAGAATAATGTTTGACAGAACAGTCTTACAGAAGGCTTTCTTTATCGTGAACAGAGTACAGCAGATTGTGTTGTACAGCAACGTGGCATGGATGTGACGTGACTTTGTTGGTCTCAGGGTGTACAGGGCCTGGCCTTCTCGGAGTTTGCGGAGTTGCTGTGCCTGGCACGGCTCGAGTCACTGGGTCGGCTGGACCCTCGCCTTGCCCCGCTGCTGTGCCAGCCTCTCGCATGGTACCAGGGCCTCGCCAAGGTGCTGGCCATCAAGTATGCCGACCACCACCGCATCTTCTCCTCTCCTGACGGAAATGAGCTGTACCTCGCCGTGCTCAACCCACGCTACCTGGAGGCTTTCGTCATGCTCTCCATCGATGTGCAGGCCTCCCGTGGTGTGAGTTTCCCTAGTCTATAACTCCCCCTCTCACTATCACTTCAACTGATTGTGTATCTGCTAGCTATTACTGAATGCGGAATGCCCATTATCATTATGGTTTGAAAGCATCAATTTATTAATTTTTTTATAGAATAATGGTCCCAAAAATATTATGAACATTGTCACGTCCTGCGATATTGTTCCTGATCCGCGTTTGGTTATAATAAGAGGTGTCGATGCTCTGTCTCTTACGTGATTAATGTTGGATGATTGGGTTCGTATTAAGTAATGTTGTAGTATGCCCGGCTAGCTCTAATTGAAATAAAAAAAAAATTTCCTTTTTAAATCTGCCTAAGGGACTCGCGCACTGCGGGTTGCGTCATGAGAAGTAGATACTTATAGTTTCTTTCGACGAAAAGAATAGGCGCTTCCTCCGGCGGCTTTTGATCGGTCACAACGTTAATTATGTTGCAGGTACCGGCCACGATCACCCGAAAAGTCCACACTCCGGTGACCCCAGGCTCGCTGTCCACCGTCCTAACAAACCCGACGACGAAGATCCCGACACCCGTCCTCCGGAGCTCACACACACCCGGCTCGTCTTAAGACTCCATTGCGTCTCTCTCGCGACTTTTTCTTAGTGCCCCGGGTCTCGCGTCTTTGCCCTCCTAGGTGGCGTCCCCTTCCCGCCCCACCAGACTCATGGTGGCGGGTAGGTTTCCCCGACCAATCAGAGTGAAGCCCTGGCCCGAACATTGCGTGCGTCCCTTGTGGAAGCCTCCGTATTTATTTAAAATCAAATTAAACACGGGCACATTTTCACAGCAATTACAAATAAAACACTTAGCCTAATTACTACTTGCTATCTTCAATTAATATAATCCTAGTTCAAATTACGTACGTTACATGGGGTCTGTTAGGGGAGGGGGAAAGGAGAAGAAATGTGTAGGCGAGAGAGAAAGAGAGGGGATTGTATGGCACGAAGACAGGAGGAGGTCGGGCGCCCCCCTTCTCGGACAGCATGTGGTACGGTCCACTCATCAACTGCTCTATTGTCGCCAGACCGGCGGGCAATTATCACTCTTAAAAACTATAATCATTATACATTAAATTATCTTAATGTTACTAGTATATTCGAGTCTGTGACATTCCACAGGTTAAAACGATACCAGACACGATACCTCTGTGATAATATTAGTAATAGTCATATTTTCTACTGTTTTTATACTGGCCTATCATAGGATCCCATAGACCCCTCACAGTCAATACTGAAGTTAAAATGGATGGCAATATGTTACATATGACAATAAAGGCCCCTTTATTACAATCAATCATTATAATTAATTTAAACTACATTAATTTCTATATATAAAAGTATCAATAATGTAGGGCCGTCAGAACATTTTAATTTCCTGAATTAATATACATAATTTTGTTATGTTCATAGAGCATGGTTTGGGTTACCAGATGTCCGGAAAATCCGAGACATATCCTATATTTCAAACCTTTGGCAAGAGTCCAATTCATTCCTGTGCAATTTGCCAGTCGAACGGTATTGGCATACAATGTGCTGTTTCGGTATGCATGAACCATGCTAATGGCTGTGTCACACTATACTGAGCTATGAAAATGGTGGAGTGGGTGGGGATACCATTCTTGTAATATTGCAGTAGGGTTGCTTTTTTGTTAATTTACATTTTGTTGCAATTTTGTCAAGTGAACACAGAGAAACAATTATTGAACGAATCTGCACAAACACTAGCCGTGTTTGGAACTGTGATTGTTATACCAAATAAACAAATTACATATCTTAATATGTGAGGATTTGGGGTTGAAATTTACTGAGGTTAAATGGCATTGCTGCAAGACTACCTAGTTCATACACTCTAAACCCCCAAATATCAAAGTCAGATGCCCAAATCACAGTTTCTAATACAGTTTTTGTCATGTAGCTTATGCTAGAGGTGTGACGTGCACTGGCACGTAGCACTTACTTGGCCTCTTATCATACAGTAATTTCAATTTTTTTTTGTCTTAATTAATATTTTTTTTCTTTGTTGTTTATAACAAATTAAGTAGGTCAACTTAACCAGGTATAAGGTTGTATATGGCGGGATCCAACCTATTAATTGGGGATGCTAATAGATAAATTAACATAAAAAGTCTATTTAAAATTTAACTTTAAAGCAAGAGAAAAGTATTTAATTTTACGTGTCAATTTTATCGGATTTATATCGTGTTTGGACTCATTTTAAAGCTAATTTAATTTCAAGCAACTTTTCTAAGTAAACTTTTCTTATATTTTGCCTTGTTTGGATTGTTCAAATTTCAAGTAGCCTCTTAGCTTGCTTCTCCTGGAATGGGATTTATGTGGCAGGCTAGACGTAGTTCTCTTGCTGGGAAGCACGTACCGAGAAGTGCTAGCTTTTAAAATTTCAAATAAGCTCTGAGCTAGCCTGTGCTTTGATGGATTTATCTGGCAGGCAGGTCAGAGTTCACTCGCTTGGAGGACGTGCTGGAATGCGATGAGCTCTGCCGGGCGTTTCTCGATCAACGTGGGTGGTAGTGTCGGGCGCAAAACTCCGTGAAGGTGGTGATCCGCGGCAGATTGATGACGCTGCACATCCCCCAATTAATAAACTAATAAATATTTAGCTGGTATTGTGGAATAAAATGTTTTGTAAATTTATCAGTATCTATGTTACATACAATTTTTAGGTTATAAAAGTCAATTAACCAGCTTTTTAGGCAAGTTGGATCTTGATGTATCCCTCCGCCGCTCGGTCGAGTAAGTCCGGGTGTCCGCCCAAGAAAGTTAGTTGTGTTTCATCGGAGCTCGTAACCGGTCGCCGGGAGATGGCCGGCTAAGTTTTGTCTGAGTTTGTAATCGGTCAGTGGTCGTCGTACATCGGAGCTAGTGACCGGTTGCCGGGAGATGGCCGGCTGAGTGTTTTTATTAGTTGGGGCGTGATGGCGGCAGGAAGAGGACGTGTTAAACGTGGTAGAGGGGCGGTGAAGCTTAGAGGGCGTATCCGCGAGTAAAGTGGGCTGTGTTGCCATCACTAAATTTCTCTAATATGTATTTCTTTTGCGGTGTTTGTTAAGAGTAGTACTCAAGTAAGTAGGTGCAAGAAATAGCTGCACATGTGAGTATAGCAGTTTAAGACACCGTTAGTGGTACCCCGTAGTTTAGGTCGTTTTCCTTTGTGGAGCAAACTGAGGCAGATCACAACCGATAATAAACTGGGACGAACACTCA
>PNEQ01000060.1:0-70464 GCA_003012365.1 Medauroidea extradentata
GTCTGGACACTCGCCTATCTAACAATGTATTTTGCTTGACCCCCTTGTTGTTTGGCTGTAGTTCGTAAAGTTACCGAGAATGCCGTATTTTTTGGCGCTGTTTTCCGGGCGGTCGGACTCAAACTCACTCAACTTTTTTCCATTGTTAAATTTATAAAGTAAATAAAGATTGCTAGAGCCTTTTCTTAAATTTGTGAGCAAAGAAAGCATTTCATAAATTGATAAAAAAATACGTTTTGATAAATTGTTTATCTTAGCGGAAAGGAAGTGGGCGGAGTTTAGTCCGACCGCCGTAACATCAGCGCCAATAAAACACAATATTGTCGGTAACTTGGTGAACTACAGCCAAACAACAAGGGGGACAAGTTTCCAGGCGAGTGTCCAGACCTGTTCTTCTACGACCGTGCTCCACACCCTTCCCCAAGACTTTTTACAAGTGTGCCCAGGACCACGCCAGACACAGCGGCAGACATAATCCTCTTTGATTGACAGCACCATAAAACCCGCGACAGTGCTGCTCTCTGAACTTTTTGCTGGGACCTTTGAATTTCCTTGTACAACGTAACTAGGACTCACTGCACAAAAAGAAAGAAAAACTAAATAAATTCGGGTAGGAATACGAGAAATTCTGAAATATTTTATCAGGCGCTCATGGCTGTACGAGAGGTAACTCAAGCAGTGTTGTTCCTGACGTTTAGACGAACAACAAGCTAACAACCCTTAAAAAATTCGAGACTCAAGGGTTAGTGAGAGGTACCAGGCACACATGATACTGCTAGAGCTAACAGCGCGTACTGTCTCTTGTATTAGGCTATAGAAGCTTGAACCGCATAAAGTAATTAAATGGAACGCAAATTGATAAAACGCTCGAAATTATGAACACTTAAATTCGGATAAAAATTTAAAACGTTTGAAGCTGAGCGAACTGAAGTTTACAATTTTGTTTCGATACATTCAACGTTCTTATAAGCGTAATAAATTAAATATATTTAAAAGTATAACTTACAAAATGAAACGTACACTTTAATTATACACTAGTAGAAATATACAGTCGTTAAACAGTTACACATTCATGCACATTACTGCGTACATCACAAAATAGAGAATTACAGCAAACGTACTACATTTTATGGCGAATAGCAATTTTACAGTTCTAATTAAAATTCGATACGACCACGTCTTTTTACCATAACTTACGTAATTACAATAAACCAACAATTAATCTTTGGACCAACGTAGTAATTAAAAAAATTATATTACTCTAGATCGTTGTATATGATTATTCGAGTATTTAAAATGTACATTAAATTCGTATGATTAATAATATAAAACAGAAGTTTACGTACTTAAATAACTAACAGGGGGTAAGGTGATACATTTCAGTAGATAATCTGCCTGTTTCCAGGTACAAATTCTGTTCGATTTGTGAATCCAGCAAGAGTTACTGAAAATTAAATATCGTTTATAAAGTTAAAAGTGCCTCGCTGGATGATGCAAAATGACTGAAACATTAGTAAACACTTAAAACAAGTAGTCGAAATATACATAACAACTAAAATAAATTATATTTCTTAAACTTTGGTTGGTGGGTAGTTCCCAAATATAATTCTGTAAAAAACTGATACTTTTGTGTTAAACGTCATTTTAGTAAAAAAAATACTTTGGCATGTATAAGTAATAATAACAGGACGTGTATTACATTACACATCTGAAGTATCTGACAAAGGACACCAGCATGTAAAAATCTAAACAACTTAAGAATCACACAAACTTTAAAAGTTGGCTATAATTAAAAGTAGGGTTATTCTAACTTAAAAAACGTAGTCTGTATTAGTAATACTATTTCTCTCCAGCTGCTATTTTACAGAGGCAGGCCATAAATAAATACATTTGCATTATAAGAGTCTGTGAAATCACTATCTCTGTAAGAGAAAAAAGAAATATAAACACAAATGGTACATATTTTCAAAATATACACTGCTTGGTTTAAAAAACGATTAAAACTGTAAATGTATAGCTTTGTTTAAAATATAATAATTCATAAATAAAAAATTATACGTCAGGACGTATGTGGAATGACATTAAAACAAAACTCTTAAATCTCTAAATAATATGTAGTTATACTAATTGGTTAATATATAAATGGTTATTTACGTTACACTAACGGAATGTTTTTTGTCACGTGATTCCACATTCAAAGCAAATGTTTCACATAACGTAAAAATCTCAGTGAAAACCTAATTATTACACCTATATAAATGTTGACAAAGTTCACTTGTTTTAACATAAAGTTTGTATTGGTGTCATGTGAAACATTACGCAAATGGTTTTAGGTATCAATAGCAAGATGAAGTAGTCATGGATATGTTAAAACAAAAATAACACCAGTGATGATTATCCCGAATTGTTTAAGTACTACAATAAATCTGTACTGTCATGAAATTTTATGAAATCATCGGTATTTAATATTATGTAAATTGAGGATTACCTCTGTGCACAATTACTTCAACACAGCGACTTTTTAAATGGTAAATGTTACATGACATTCATTAGACTTACTTGTACATTAGTATGGATACGCAAACATGTACAGTAAGTACCACTCATTTGTACTGAAATACAGTAATAAGATATTTCGACAAAGTATATACATCTTACGGTAATTTTCTCCGTATTAAGGCCATGTTCAATTGCCACTTTAATTTTAAAAGAATGGTTTTATGACTTCCGCAAAATTACCTATTTATGTAGTGAAAAGATTGGGCGAATTCTTAATAAAGAGGAGCTCGTGAACATACGAGGTGAGTATGGAGCAGCAGATAAATGCAACGGCGGAAGAAAAAACCGCTGTAATTAGGAAAACCAGCCTCGTTTCCCACACGTGAAAATCGGATGCGACTACACCGGTGAAAACGAATGTTCTGACTAGTCCTAAAACAGTCTATGAAACACTTACGAAATACATTACACCAGATCTCTTCAGTGAATGTTTCACCAGTTACAAATAATCAGTACAAATACAGTTAGTTGTAGCAAGAAATCTTGTAACAATTGATACACGCTATATAGGTATTTTTGCAAGGTATGTTATAATGTATTAGTATTTTTTTCGTTACAGTGTTTGTGTTCAACACCAAATTCATGATGCATCAATTTTAATTTCTTTGTGTTAGGTGTTATTCGTGTTACAATTACGTTAAAGCATTGGCTCACCGTAGGAAAAGGGAATGGGAAGAGGTTCACTGGATACAAACATCCTATAGCTATATGAAGTCAGAGACCAAATTTAGCATAATGCGCGCAGAATAAAATACTGAAAAATTTTATATTTTAACAATTGAGTAAAGAATTTTTGAAAACTAATTTTTGCATTTGCCATTACCGATTAGCGACAACCACACGTATCCTGACAACAGTACATTTTATATCAATTATAAGATAACATCATGTATAATTGGCGATGTACACATTATTTTTAAGAATGCAGATTTTACTATCATATCTCTCAAAATTAAGGTTTTTTACAGTTCAGAAAGTGTTAGGAATTATGCTTCTACAATAAACAAATTTTTGGGTTGCTTGCAATACAATTGTGACGTATTTATTATTCTATATTTATTACAATTTTTGGTTAAAAAGAACCAGATATAAAGCGAGTCAAGGAAGTCAAGGTCTGTAACATGTAAAATATGCACAAATGGTAGAGACAATTCTCTTTCTCTCACTGTTGATGAATTAACATAAAATGTTATTGCAGTCAAATAACTACTTGTGCACAGCAGATAGTTGTCTTAGTAATGAAATAAAGCGAAGATTTCGACAAAGTGAAAGGAAAACTAATTAATAAATGGGAAATATTTTAAAGAGAATTTTTAGAAGCATTCCCGAAACTTGAATGTTGATATATCAGCTACAACTAAAAGAAAAAATCAGTAAAACTTTTTGCTTCAAATATGTCCACTGCAGGCGAAGGAGAATGTACATATTTATGCAGTTCCAGTCACACTACAATTTAAATGATTAAGTACTTGGTCTTTTAGAGCTAGAAGAAAGCCACCAAATAAAAGCTATAGACATGGCTTGCAGTTTTCAGATTATACGTAGTGAAATCAAGAAACACGTATGAATAAAAGAAACACGTTTCCTATAATTTCTGTAATTTCAAATGTAAAAAAATACTGTAGCCTAGTTTTTATACAAATTTGGCCTGACATAATACACAAGTGTATTGAACAATCCGGTGGGCAAAAGTATCACGAGATAATAGTACAATAAGAAAACTTACCAATTAGTACGTGTAAATACCGGAAATCTTTCTTCTGTGCTGAAATTCGACCCCAAACACTGCATTGTATATGTTTTTAATCTGACATGGTCTTTAAAGGTCATAATGCCACCTTCAATGTATAGATGTTCCCAATGACCTTGGACCCACGCTGGAAATCTGCAAAACATACATAATATGTGTATTATATGTTTAAAACATGTTTTACGTCATGTAAAAATAATAAACTGAGCCAACTACACGAAATTTTTGCCTCTCATTAAAGCAAAGAATTTCTTTCGATGTAAGTTATGTTAGTGTTTATCCACGAGCTTCTGAAAAGTAAACATGTTTGAAATGTCAGATATAATTTAAGCACAGTTTCACCCTAAAATGTCCCTCCATGGAATCTCTGGCACGGTAGGAATACTGGGCTTGCCTTAACTTAACACTTAACTAGTTGCAGTATAAAGTGCCTACCTCTGACTAAAGCCACACACTAAATCATGTGTAAAACATAATAGTTAAACTTAAACGACATTTTTGTTACACACCGACAAATTTAACTATGGAGATGATTTCTTAGGAAAATATAATACGAAAATGTACGTAAGAAATATTTTCCCGAAATATATTAAGATAGCTGTGAGCCCCCCCCCCCCCAAAAAAAAATACATCTCCACTTGCCTCTTGTACAATAGGCAGGTAAATACAAATATCGTATTAGGAGGATACTCGGCGGCCAGGGCATCTCGCAATCCTAATGCAGATATTATGAGTTGGAGCCTGTAGGTAACCTGCGTACCCCAAAAGATGACATGAAATTAGGTCCTACGATAGAGAGGCGCAGGAATGAGAGGCGCGGAGGAAACAGGAGATCCCCGAGGAAACCCGCCGGCCAGCGACATCGTCTGGCACGATTTCCATGTGTGAAAATCCGTGGAACGATCTCGTCCCGCCGGGATTGAGCCCGGATCGCTTAGATGGAGGAGGAATGGTCTGACCACTCGGTCGCCGAGTTCCCCCATATCCAGGTGATACGATGTTGTTGCTCGCGAAGAACCTGTCTCATAGTACTTTGGAAGGCAGTCGTTGCAATGGCAATGGTTCGGGTGCTGGTAGACGGTGCCTCTCCGATGTCGAAGGACCTTCTATTAGAACTGTGTCGTACTTAAAGTAAATAATATTTCTGTTTGACGACTTCCTGTGTTCCGTATGCAATGGCCAATGACAGCAACGTTGGAGTAATGACGTATCTACCTACTGGAAAACTTCTGTCCAAGCTTCCTGCGTGCCTTTCTGCCGTATCCCTGCACATAACCGTACGCTAAAGCCCGTTTGCCACGATTCAATGACTTATACAAGATTTGTTGGAATCTTGCATGAGCCATGAAAAGATAACTTCCATGGAAGGTTGTGTGGATGGTTCTATGGAAGATGCTTCTACGCGATACTTGCTGCCATAAAAGTATACACAAGACAAGTGTTTAGTAAATTTTAAAAAAATGGCTATACGTTATAGGAAGGTGGAAGCATCGTAAAACTGTGTACTATAGTCGATTCCTTCGGCGATGAAAGAAAATTGATATAAAAGGGTGAAAACGCCTGCACATCGAGCCATGTACGATTCATTGTACAAAGCCCCAAAAACATCGTGTTTGATGTCCTGCGGATGCAAATATGAAGGATAAATCATATACAGTTGAGATATAAATCTGTTAAATTGTTTAAGTACGTGTACGAGTGTATAGTGTCGTAAGCCTACATTGTCAATGTCAAATACTTGTACTAGTGTATCATAGCCTAACCTACTTGCGAGACCTATATGCTGTACGCTCGTTTATTATTCTGCGTAGATTTTGTAAGAATGTAAATGTTGCTACAGTAAAAATATCAGAACTTATATTTAACAGTATTTTGTATAACTATTAAAACCGCGAATACTATGCTGTTCTTGAAAAATCTTGCATTGAGACATTAATTTAAAAAATGTTTAATACACTTAAAATTGTATTGTATTTAAATCTTAACAAAGGTCTATATGGAAGTAGAATATTGGCCTATTGATTGGTAAGTGATTATGGAATGTACAAACAGTTTGAAGTATCACTGTTCGTTTACACTTTTATGAGTTTTTCCTGGGTTTTTATCAGGATTTGTATGTCTTTTTTAGTTAGAATTCAAACGGCTTTTACTGAAAATAAATAATTAAACTGTCTTAGCTCTTAATATACTGTATATATTTTTTTTCATGCATAATTAATAATAGAGACACACAAGAATAACTTACTACTATCTAAGTGTATGGTTTTACAACACTATAGTGTACATTTTTGTGGTTGTTATGATTAGGCTTACTCTGTAATGTTCATTTGATACTTTGATTACAAAAGAATTTACATTCCCACACAGCTCTACGAGCCTACAACGTACAGGCCCTGTAAGCAAGCTTGGTTATTGTTAAGCATTAGTTGTATTATTTGATGAATAAGTAGTTTGACACTATAGATTTACACTGCTACTGAAATAATGGGTTAGTGTTCATACCTCGGTATTACTATGTTTAGGGTAAAACTTCAATCCAGATTGAACCTGAAGTGGAGTCAGCTCGGAGTGAATGTGTAGCGAACATGGATTGACGAACTGTGTTTACAGTAAATATTACAATCCAGATTGAACTGTAAACAAGAGCCAAGTTGAAGTCAACCTGTACTGAGAACGTAATAATGCTAACTATCGGCAACAGTACGAAGCAAAGAAGAGATGAAAAACAAAAAATAAGAGTTGCTCCAAATAAGGTTTTCTTCATGAGATGCACCACTTGTCTTGTTCCGTTTGCTTTATAGAATCCGTTTAGCTTTTTAAATACCTGCTTTTAACGCTTTCTCTTAAATTATGTGTTCTCTGTTCTTTATTAACCTAATTACAACACATAACAACACAATTTGGCGACAACCTTGTCCTGCGCATTTTCTTTTCAGTCCAGTCTGTGTTTACAGTAAATTTCAATCTGGATTCTTCACTCCAGTCCACCTCAACAAGTGGAGTGGATTATTTCACATCACTCCTACTTCAGTCCACAACAAAGTGTTTATAGTAAAATCTCAATTTGGATTCCTCAGTCCACTCCAGCTTCAATCCGGATTGAAATTTTACCCTAAATAGCCTATACATGTTTTATCTTACATGCAGCCACGGTACATGACTTATTTTTGGGGCTTTATATCATTGAGCGCGCTGGCCAGTCAAAGGCATATACCAACTTAAAAACTAAATGTCTATCAACACTGAAGAAATCTACTACAGTGTCCAGTTTATAAAGCTTATACCTGCCATTTTCATAAAGTATGTGTCTTCATATTGTATTACTCAAACATTTTCAGAAATCTTGAGGTCAGTGTAAATAAGAAGAAGAAAATAGTAATAATAAAAATAAACTTCCATTCCTGTACCTTTTCCCAAAAAAATACCTTCTTCAGCGCCATTTACTTAAATGTGCATTGTGCTTTCAGACACACAACATTTCACGTAGGGTGAAGTTACACTACTAATGTTGTACCTATCAGTGTGAAAATACAAATCTAAACCATAGCCTGCTGTAAATTGTTAATACATCTGACTTCCAATAACTAGCGTAAGGTAGGTTTGTGGGTGGAAGGAACTAGTTGCAGGATAACTGATAGGAAGACAGTGGTGAGTAGAGAGGTATACAGATGAGATAGGCAGGAAATAGAGGAAACCACAGAATAAAAGAATCTAGGAGTTGTGATACAGGCTGATATAAGGAGGACAAAGCAAGTGGTTAGAGTGATTAAGAAGGGAAGAAGGGCTTTAGAGCTGCTGGGAAAAAAGTTGAAGGGAAAGGCAAATTGCACAATGGTTAGTCCAGTATTGGTATGTGCTGCTGCAGAGTGGGATTCATTCATGGAGGTGGAGGTACAAGTGCTGGAGAAGGTGCAGAGAAGGACAGTGAGATGGGCGATAAATAAGTTGAAAAGACAGTGTCAGGCTGGTGACGAGGAAAGGAACTTTCTAAGCCTTACTCGGGATGGAAACAGTTGAGGGACAGGAGGAGAATGGAAAGACTGGTCAGGTTGTATAAGGTGATGAACCAGAAGGAGGAATGGGGCGGATAGTCTGCAAGCTTAGGGAACGTTTAAGGGAAAAGGAAACAACAGTTAGGAGGTGGAAGGCACTGCGGGGGGAGTTGGTGACAGTGAGGAAGGTTGGAAGGTTTAGGAAGGGACTGGAGGATTGGTGCTGTAGGAATGAGGAGAAATTTGCTCGCCACCGGGCATTAGCCTGATTGCGAGTGTAAAACTTACTGTTATTATTGTTGTATTTGTGGATTCAATAAAGCAAAATGCAAACAAATGTAAGAAAGTCATGTTGAAGAAACTGGGTTAAAGCTCATTGAAGGAAAAGGGAAATTTGGGATAGCTGGTCAGGATGAACCAGACGGTCTACAGAGAGGTAAGTTGGGTTAAGTTAGGCTGCCTATTAACTAAAGAAGATTATATAGGAGGGAATAATAATCAGAAGATGAGGTGCAGTTTACGAGAAAGAGGGTTGGGAGTACAGACATACAGATGGAAGGGAAAGGAGACATAGGATGCTTCAGAATACAAGTACCTAGGTATAATATTTCAGAGTGACATAGGGGTAATAAGGCAGAGAGAGAGAGAGAGAGAGAGAGAGAGAGCAGTGTCTGAAAGGAGAAGTACTCTAGGAATACTGGGAAGGGTATTGAAGGGAGTTAATAGTGCAGTGAAAAAATATATATATTGCCATTTTATGGCTAATATTTAAGTATGCATCTGCAGAGTGGTACTTGTACATGTTATTGGACATGCGGGAGCTGGAGAAGGTACAAACATGAGCAATTTGGGATAGCTGGTAAGGATGTACAAGATGGTGAACATAAGGGGAAGTTGGGTTAAGTTAGGCAGCCTATTAACTAAAGAAGATTATATAGGAGGGAATAATAGTCAGAAGATGAGGTGCAGAACAGAGTAGGGTAGGGAGTCAATGTTTAGGTCAGTGAGGAAGTGTAATTTGCTTTTGGAAGAGCTGAGGATGAAAAGGGTTGGAAAGTTTAGGAGGGGTTTGTTAGGTAATTGAGGTAGATGTTATAGTTTGCCACTGGGTTGTTACAGAATTGAATGTTTAAATTATTTAATTATTATTATAACTGTGACATGATGACAGGGTCATTGCCATGGGGAGGGAAGTTCAGGTATTGAAAGTATAGGCCTACACTTGCCCTAGACTGTGTAGCTTGGTGAATGTCTAAACTACGATTCTGGGTTAAATAACGGGGGATGAAAACATTCTGGTTTAATACGATATATTTTCATAAAGTAAATTTTACTCTGTAACTTGGCCTACTTGACGAGATACACTTCTAAATAATACTACTCCCGACTCTGCTATAAACACTTGCAAGCCAAGGCAATTTAGGTTATGTACAAATAATTTACTAACAAAACAATGGACATTATTTGCTATGTTCACATTGTCTTTGTATTGCTTTCTTTCGGAAAGTGACAGAATTCACGAATTGAAATTTCATTATACTGATTACAGTCGGGCACAAAATACACCTCTCTCAGAAAACCGAGATTTATATTAGCAGGGACCTCATGCAGGTTTCGAACCCTACTGAGAGCAAAACCAGCATAACCAGCATTTGAATAGCGCCCCCCCCCCCCCCGGTGCAGCAAGGACTCTGATTGGCCTACAGGGCCATTAGGGGGGCGTGGCCTTGGCTGGGATTGGTTTGTGGAGTCTTTTGGTACGAATAGCACCTAAGTGCCATGAGGCATGCATTTGACTGAGAGCTTCAGCCCCGCCCCTAGGAGGGGAGGGGAGGAGAAGTGAGGGGAAGTGAGGGGAATGGGCCATTTGGTACAAGATGTGCCTAAGCACCATGACGAGAAGTGTATGTCCGTGTTCAAGCATAAATCCTTCTCCTTATAGCATACCCCTGCATTAAAGCATACCCCTGTAGCCTCTCCTACCCCCTCCCAATACTTTATAGCATACTCTTCTAGCCTCCCCTGCATTAAAGCATAACCCTGCCTCTCCTTATAGCATACCCCTGTAGTCTCTCTCTCCTTATAGCATACCCCTGCCTGTGCTGTCATACCTCTGCATAAAGCATACTCCTGTAGTCTCTCCTACCCCTCCCTCCTCTCTATCCTATAGCTTATCCCCGCCTATCCTTATGTCGTACTCTTGCATTAAAGCATACCCCCTGTAGACTCTCATACCCCTCCCTCTCCTCCATCCTTGTAACATACCCTCTCCCTGTCTTAAGACATATCCCTCCATTCCCTATATTATGACATACCACTTCCATCCTTTTAGCATACCCTTGTACCACCCCTCTGCCCTTATATCCCCACCCATTACCTTGCAGCATACACCCTTCAGCCCATCCTTATTCCCTCACTATCCTTATGACATACCTCCTCAAGCCTATCCTTAGTGCTAACCCCTCCCTCTACCTTAAATCATAGTCCAACCCTCTACCCATAACATACCCTGAAGCCTATACTTAATACTACACAAAAATTTAGCATAACCCCTCCTGCCTACCCCTCTTTCCCCTCCCCAGCAAGCTCACCTCTAGAGACATCCTCTCCTCTCGACTTCCGAAGCTCGACTGAGGCTGGCTGGAGGAATCACCAGTATAAACTGGCAACCCCTACCATGTACACCAAGAGTATATAAGGTAGGGTTGCCTGATCTCAAGTATTAAGTTCGCAAGATGTCACTGCCGTTTCACCCTGCAGTAACATATGCAGGTGTCACCCGCGGTTATGCCTCGGTAATGTGCATGTTGCCAGGGGAAGAAGAAAATTATCATATGGGGCCATGTACATACACCGAGTTATGCTATGGAAATGGGCATTGGTTAATGGTGCACAACCTATGCATGTATGAATGCTCGCAAGATGTGATTGATTGCTGTGGGGAGAATTGTGCGGTAGCAGCCATGTTGCTGACTACACCTCTACCATCTACTTCAGAAGAGGTTATTGAATACAGGCAACTCCACAAGCCTCTGAACCTCAGCCAACAACCAGCCGACAAGTAAGTGCCAGCACTCTCTATCGCTTCCCCACCACCATCATCATCACAAGATGGAGACTAGCCATATTAACAAGTTAAGTGATAGCTCCCCTCAGTATGCTGCATGCCTTCATTGCGATAACAGTTCTGCAGTTATAGGTAACTGTGGTAAAAACATCAGAATTTTCAAGTTTAAGTCTAACTAAATTTACACCAGATAAGATTGACAGTTGCAACTATGTAGACATTGGATATCGCCGTGTGCTCTACAAACAGCATATTGTTGAAACACAGTTCCAAATATGCAATGGTGAACTTCACTTGTATGGCTATTGGGATACTGATGGTGTCTTTCACAGGAAAATCACAAACTGATCAACTATCCGATATCCAGTTGTACATCTTACACCACTCACCGAGCTTCCAGCAACAGCCGACGAGTTGTACATAGCAGATGAAGAAATAGATAACCAACCTACCCAAGTCAACGACAGAACAAACTTTGTGTTGCGCAAGTGTCAACAGATCGTCTGCAGCTGGTTTGAATCCTGTACCAGTGCCACCCATACAACACTCCTGCCCAACAACACAGCGTACATCACACCCTGCGAGGCAGGAATTTGCTTGTTGTCTGTGTGAGTACAGTGTTATAACCAGTGATTGAAAAAAAAATTTGCTTCTATAATGTGATAGACTCTATGACTTTAAAAAAAAAATTGCATGTATTCAAGGTTTTAACAATTTCCCCGAAGCCTTCATTGTTAAAGAAATCGCCATAAGTATTTTGGACACTGACTATACAGTGTCGGTATTTACCTTTCTCCTGCTCTATGACTGGCCAGTTCTTAATTCAGAAACACAGAAGAAATTCAGGTTGCAAACATATGAAACACACGACTTTAAATGGTCTAGCAGCATTAATAGCTACGACAATAAAGGGAAAGTAGTAAACAACATAGTTTATGACAATATTCTGTCTATGTTCTAGGCAGAGGGCAAAAGAAAATTTTGTGCAATATTATTTTCACCTAGCATTAAAATCGTAAACGTGAAACATGATTTCCGTACATTGGTTTTCACAAACTTGTCGACATGTACCAAGATAAATTACATACATTACCTTTGTACTCAGTGTAAGGCCGAGTCCTTGCGAGAATTCAGTGTAGATAAAATGTTTGGCTGTTAATGTACATAAATATTTTCAAACATGTGATTGAGAGAGGTGTTTGTATTTCACAAAGACGTGTTATTTTCAAACATGCACAAGAGTTGTTTAGAACTTAACTTTCATAATACTATAACTGTAAACAATGTTGTGTTCAAATATAGTTTAGAACTTTACATATGTAATATTATAACCATATATAATTTTGTGTTCAATATAGTTTGTAACATAACTTACATATATTTTATAACTGTTAATAATTTTCTGCTTAAATATAGTTCAAACCATAGCGTTATATGTTTTGGAAAATACATTATAAAAACCCTCTGTATGTAAATACAGTGTAATATAAGTATACGTATGTAATATTTTCAAAGTGACCCTTCTGTACAAAAAACAAGTAGCAAGTAAGGTAATATACTTATTTGTATATAATCTTTTAAAGTAACCTTGTGTGCGTAACAAGTGAAGATACAAAGTATTTCTTATTCAATACTATGTAATAAGCAAGTATCCTCTTCCATTCTTCAGACTGGAACATATGTATTAGTGACTGTAACTTTAAATGTAAAATATATAATATAAAAGAATGTGAATTATTTCTTTTAAAAAAAATATGTAGGAAAATGCAAACCAATAATCTGTTAAAAAAGAAAAATATAAAGTCGGAGTGGTATATGTACGCCTGCCAGCAGCGTAGAGCATCTTGTCAAACAGTATTGTGTAGCAGGTTGCATGTAATCAGGCAACAGTGTTAACATTCAACAATTGTAAATTAAAACATATATTTTAATGTAAAATACAGTTATTAAAACATATTCAGTAAATAGGTTTAACAAACTTATACATCAAAAATCTCACATTTTAACTTAAACTAGACTACATAATGTTCACCAAGTAAGAAAAAATATAAATAAATGGAAGGATATTCCATACCGAGAGAAAACTCGCAGTATCATTCCATCACCACATGTATTTACATTAATTTTCACAAACACACAGAAACACAAGGAAAAAAACCTATTCACTGTTACCCTCGGAGATATCCATCGAGTCCATTTCTGTATCTTCTATCGCCCCGAGGAGTGTAGCACCTGCCGCATGGCAGGCTTCCTGCCAACGCCGCACCGCGACGTGCATCTCCAAGCGTCGTCGACGCGACCATGGTGGCATGGGGGAACGTATGTTCCACTCCATTTCCTCGGCGGCATCCTTGTCGACGGCATACTGGTCAACAGCATCACCAACAATGTTTTCCTTCTCCATGCTTGCAGCAAGTGTATACTCACTACAGGGTGGAGATGGCAGGGTCGATGGTGGAGATGGTGGTGGCAGTGGCGTCAATAATAGATCGAATGCCAACAGCGCAGCTTCCTCTGACAGAGGGTTGTCTTCCATGTTCATGTCCATGTTGTAACAAGACTCTGTCGCTCGCAACACATACAACACGTATATACCACTCGCGACAACAGGCGAATTTAGCATGTGCTTAGGGATAGGACGAGGAGGTGCACGGACATAGGTACAGCCAATAGGAGAGTTCGTTGAAGACATATGTATGACAGCCTAAGAGCCAAGTAACAGGATACAGACTTGAAGGGCTGGGGTCTGTAGATATTTAAAGTCCGTGTCACCCAACAATACCTCTAAATGACATGCGGTGGGTGGGAACCAACCAAACTAAGAGGTAAAAAAAACATATATCCCTACCACCAATGACAGCATTGTTGCGAACTGGGTCACTGTCTGTACGAATGCTCACAAGGAAGGTTTTTTATTTATCCGCCCTAGGTCGGGGGACCCACACAATGAGCGATGGTGGGTGGCAGATAAAGAGATTCACCCTTTGTGCTGTGGTAATCTAAACACCTGGCCGCTCCGATCACTAAAGCTTTAATATATGAGGCGACACTGTAATGCGACAAAGGGTTTTCATCCCTCATACCAGTCAACCATCCCTTCTTTCACGTGAAAGACATCTCGGCTGTAACAATGGAGTGGGCTCAGATGCCGGCGATCTTTATGCCTACACAGTGATGGGAAGGGTACAGAGCGACATTCTTCCAGCCAACCAATGAACACAGCTGGCTTGCAGCTTCTTCAATTTGCAAGGTGGTGATCTACAAAGCAAACTAGCTTCACAAATCATTCAATGCCATAAATATATTAGATTATTCCTCTG
Source organism: Medauroidea extradentata (assembly GCA_003012365.1). Lineage (NCBI taxonomy): Eukaryota > Metazoa > Arthropoda > Insecta > Phasmatodea > Phasmatidae > Medauroidea > Medauroidea extradentata. The sequence continues at coordinate 14,689 of PNEQ01000060.1, forward strand.
GACCCATGAACTGTGGTTGTCTGGGAGCCCTTTCCAAGTTACAAGCGAGCGTTTACCCTAAGTGCGGAAAATGTTGTCGATGAGGAAAAGATTCGGATTCTTAACTAGTTTCAATTCTCATTCATAAAAACCTCCTTGTATAGGAGAGCCTGTATAAACTTGTGGAATATACGGCCGAGGGTTCGTTTCATTCACAGCAATGACTGGATTTATTTGCTTGGACATACTCCATTGCGAAATAAAAGACTGTCAAAAGATAACTAAAAATAAAAATAAGACAAGAATACATAAATAAGCAGAGTATGCTTTAGTCATCAGGATACATACACAACATGAAATTCCAAAACTGGAATCTTGTCAGATAAAACAAGGAACAAACAGAAAATAAAAGAAATAACCAAAATACAAAAAAGAAACCTAAGTTGACATGCGACACAATGACGAGACGAAACAAAAAAAACACAAACAGAAACACAGCAAACGACACATTGATGAGACTAAACCAAACACAAAGATGTCGGACACAAACAGAAAAAAACAACAAACAACACAAACTATGAGACGAATAAAACACAGTAGTTTTACAAACAGTCAGTATTAACGATGTTTCGGGAACTGGAATCTGTTCCTGTCATCAGGTAGACACACAGGGTTCAGGAACACTTGTGCGACTGATGAGGACACAAGGTAAAGAAAGGATGCAGTTTACTTAATAAGCTTATAAACAATGTACACTTCGAAGATCATCTACCATCTTATAATTATTGTTGCCCTGGGACTCGAGTTCCATGAGATTAGCACACGGAGATTAGGCTATAAACAGGTTAGATGAAGCTTTCAAACAACACAACATTAAGTATTTCCCCACCAACGGTCTCGGTGAATGCCACACAGCAGGTCAGAGTTAGTAACCCGTGCAGAAGAAATAACGATTTTACCGCAGACCAAACTTGGTGAAAAATCAGCCTCTTGGCTCATATCGAAAATTATGGAAACTAAATTAAAAACTGGTGCTGGAAATAAAAAAAAAATAAAATGTGGCGTGGCAATACTTAACAAAGGTGGGATCATCCCATTACTATTTTCAGCATTAGCACCCCTCAGTGCATGTACTGGGGGAGCTAGTTCGATTGCAAAAACAATTACGTCGAAAAACACTAATTGAAAACATTTAGCGGAACTTATGTGGTACATTGCCAAGATGGAAACTTTAGCCGCTAACGCAAAAAACGAACACAGACTATTTAAGACTATATCGAAAAGGCAGAAGTTTAAAAAGAGGCAAATGCAAATCTTAAACAGTTTACCATGACATGTGCTAACAGATAGAGATTTGCGTTACTATGCTAAAAATTACGCAAACCGTATTTTCGAGGTGTGTATGTGAGGAATGGTCTTCCTCGGAAACCACACGTACGTGAAAACCTAATGGTTAACTTGGAAAATCGCAAAGGCGCTGGCACACACTGGATGTGTTTTAGCAAAATAGACAACAAAGCACATTACTACAACAGTTTCGGCGACCAAAAGAGCTGTGCACTTACTTGCGGGGAACCAAAGTAACGTATAATTACTTGACCGATTACCGCCTTTCCTCTAGGGGATGAGCGCGGACACGATATTTAAGACTATATCGAAAAGGCAGAAGTTTAAAAAGAGGCAAATGCAAATCTTAAACAGTTTACCATGACATGTGCTAACAGACAGAGATTTGCGTTACTATGCTAAAAATTACGCAAACCGTATTTTCGAGGTGTGTAAGTGAGGAATGATCTTCCTCGGAAACCACACGTACGTGAAAACCTAATGGTTAACTTGGAAAATCGCAAAGGCGCTGGCACACACTGGACGTGTTTTAGCAAAATAGACAACAAAGCACATTACTACAACAGTTTCGGCGACCAAAAGAGCTGTGCACTTACTTGCGGGGAACCAAAGTAACGTATAATTACTTGACCGATCAGTTACCAAGCACATGGAACTGCAGACACTTGTGTCTTAACTTTCTAGCGCGAACTTATAAAAGAGACACGTAGTTTGTAACCAATATCCAGTAATAATGTCGCTAACTTTACTGTTGACAGGTACAAAGTCTGAATTGATGGCTACATATTTTCCGCCTCTAGACTTGTCCGGTGAATGGATAGTATGTCTTGTTAGCCTTGTTAGTTATAATTCTATACCAAATATTGATGTTGGAAACAACCAATTATGCAAGTAGTAATAGTGAGCAATTGGAAATCGTAATCCCTACAGGCTCTTACGAAGTCTCCAATATTCAAGAATATTTAATGATTGTATTACCTAAAGATACTGCATTTTCTCTAAAAGGGGATGAAAAATCGCTCAAGAGTTGGATGTTGTCCGACGTATTAGTAGACTTTGGAGAGTGTGGTACGTTTGGCAAAATGTTGGGGTTCAAGCCAACAATATACTGTGCTAACTAATTCCACAAATCGCAGAATCCTGTTACTATTTTTTCATTAACGTGTGTCGAGTAAATCTTAATACCGCAGGCAGTTCCTATTTAAACTGCAAACTGTCTAACACTTAACATAAATATACATGTTCCGTACCTCCAGGCTTCAAAATAATTGAACATCCACGAACGCTAATTTACACGCCTGGAATAGTTAACCATATGGATGAGATAGTCCTATGTCTACTTGACTAGGATGACAGACAAAAATTTTCGCGAAGAAGATATAACTGTTCGCATTCACTTGAAAAAAGTAACATAGAAACTATAAAAGCAACACCGATGTATTAGGATACGTTCAGTGTGCGACAGATATGGGGATTAATTTTCTCGATAACACAACGCATCACAGACATGTGGTAAAACACAGTACAGAAGGACATGAGCATAATTGTAAACATATCAGTGCTCGAAGACTATACTGTTAACATGCTCCAATGTACGATTTTTAGAGAGGTTAGGATATACTGTGAACAGATATGGAAAGGTTCGTAATATCGATGAACCCATAACTTTTGACGATGCAATCCCAAAGACCGAGTTGCATATACATGAACTGTTTAGAGCAGGCCCGTATGCCTTTCCATTGGATACAAATATTTGTATACAGAATCAAGATATTTACACACTGATTTGCAAGTCGCACATAAGACTGTGAGGAGTGTTAAAAACAGCTGACAGAACTAACACCGTACACACGATTATCGTGCGAAATGGACTAGTGCCCCTGTTTGATCGTATAGCCTACAAATTAAATGGTGTAGAGATTGACCAATCGCTTGATGTTGGTATTACTTCGACAATAAAAAATGACATGTCTCTAGCTATGTACGAAAAGCAAGTGCACAAAGCAGCTGGTTGGGCTGGTAAAGATGATTTCAAGTTGAAAATACATCCTGGAGGAACATACGAAGCAATTATTCCCCTGAGAACGATACTCGGCTTCGCAGAAGATTATAGCCGGGTGATCCTTAATGCTAAACAGGAATTGGTTCTATTGTTAAAAAATGCTACAGCACAGTTCCGTACAGGAGACATTATTGATGAACCTGTCACATTAGAACTAAAGACTGTATAATGGTTAGCACCGCACATGGTTGTAAATATGCAAGAATGTGTGCATTTACTGAAACATGTTGAGAAAGGAAAAGATGTGAGGTTTGAGTTCCGCTCCTGGAGTTTGGAATGTTATCCTACTTTGCCTAGTGTGCAAATGATTGTATGGAATGTAAAACCAAGTTTCCCTGCAGAGAAACCACGAACTGAAATAATTGGTTTCCAATCTAATCGTCGAAATATCGTAACTAGAGACAGATCGCTTATCGAACAATACAACATAAAAAACATTAAACTATATCTAAACAGCGATTGTTACCCGTATTCCGATTTCAATGTTAATTTTACCAACGGTGAATTTTTGATTGTTTACGAAATGTACAGAGCGTTTCAAGCTGCTTATTATGGATGAGACCCGTCTCCAACTTTAGCACCTATTGACTATGTTGAAAAAGCTCAGTTATTCACATTTGACGTGTCAAAACAAAACGAAACCATAAACTCTAACGTTCTTAACTCCTGATTGGAGAACATGTTCAGTAACAAACAGGGTTTCTACGTATGTTCCAGGTTTATTGTAAAGCAAGTATGTGTAGCACAACTGAATGGTGAGACAGAAAATTTTACGCTAAAAGGGCCATTTCCCTGGTTTGCTTTGAATGATAAATGTTAACATATTAAAGTATGGCTCATGCATAATTATAATGCCATCACTTGGAATGAAGGCAGTTTCACGTACACAGATTTACTGCTTCGTCTTAAACAATGCATAGGTACTTCTACTGTGTACGTCTTGGGAATAGACCAGGAAAGAATAATGTGTACGCTGTGTGCAAATACTGTAGTTGATTTACAGTCTGTGTATGACTGTCTGTCATTTACAACATTAAGTAAAAAAATATGGAGATAATTACACGTTCACAAACGCGCAGCAAAACTGCGAGAACTTTAGTGCGTGGTTCGCGAAGCACTGTATTTAATACACTAATGTAACTTACAAGTCAGTCTCCACAAGTATTACTGTGTTGTTTGACCCATCTGAAACCTACGAGACAGTGCAGTTTGGGTATAGGAGTTTATGTTTTAAGCCTTATGGCTTACCATTGCACACACACGTATGTATCGACAGCGAACATTGGACACATTACATTGATATGTATGTAGATATATGCTACGGAGAAGGTGTAGAGTGTTAGCTCGCCAAATGTCCCATCTACCATTTACATCCAGATGTAAAGTTACTGTGCACGTTTGACAACTTGCTACAACTCAGTTTTAACGAAGTGTTGCGTGAACACTCTGATCACTGCAATGATTGCAAGCTAATACGACCTGAAAATGGCACCATAGTCAGCTGGTATGAGGTTTGTAATGGTGACATACATAGACATTGTCAAGCAGATAACACATTTGACATGTTGTGTTGTGAATTAAGTTGTGAAATAGCAAATGCAAAATATGAAGGGTGACAGAGGTTAATTCAAATGTGTCTGTTTTATTGCATGTTTATATGTATGAAAGTGCATCTCGCTACGTATTTACAACACACAATACAATTCCTCGCTACATGTGTGTGTGTTAAAACCTAACATCAGTTGCCAACGAGACTTTGAGGTGTATACATCGTGCAGCCTACTGCGATGTTGGTGGTTACTGGATCTGTCGTTCGCCGTCAACCGACATCCACGTTTCTGTGGTGACTGAAACATGAACTTTCACCTAGCAAATCCATACGTGAGTGTTAAACAAGGCAGGAGCAGCGCTGAATACACTTATTGGTCGTCGGGTATTTTACGACACTTTACAGAACCGTGTGATGGAATATTCCACATTAAGGTTACCGCCTTTCCTCTAGGGGATGAGCGCGGACACGATATTATCGCTTGTGGAGACACAAATAAAAGTCTCGTGTACTACATGTAGGACTCAACACCTCTTCCGTGCAATGTAGATGCCATGTACGAGCATTTCAAGGACTTGAACCCATCACAAGCTAACAGCATAGTGCTTCATAGTCCAGAGTGTGTGACGCCTCTGTACGCCTCATCGGCGTGTGTCACATCGCCCTGTGTCCAGCCTGATGTTCTGGATGTAAATAATGGGAGGGATGTCTGTATCTCTACACTGCAGCTGCTCACCTTCTGCGCCTACTCTACAGTTTGCCTGACTTCCACTAGAGCATCCATGCTTGGCATAGTGCTGGACACACATGTCCTACTAGGGGGAATCTATGACCTGTGTGTGTGCGGTAACACACACAATTGTGTGGGCATCAAAGTGTTCAGCTGCAAGTACATGCCCAATGACGCACTGCATTGAGCTGGACTATGGGAAAAAATATGGCTCTGAGTGTATCTGTTTTTAAGGGTACTGGTGCATTGAGAAAATAAATGTTAGTTTTGAAGTGAAAGGTGTGTGTTATTATTTCACTGTTCTTTGCCATTTAAAAATTTAGTTTAATTTAATATATTATAAGTGTTTATATGTTGAGAGAGAGAGGGCGATGCAGTCTACTGACCATGGCAGACAGCAGTGGACTGCGACAGAAATAAGGTAACTCTACCTTATATACTCTTGGGGTACATAGTAGGGGTTACCAGTTTGTACTGGTGATTCCTTCAGCCAGCCTCAGTCGAGCTTCGGAAGTCGAGAGGAGAGGATGTCTCTAGAGGTGAGTTTGCTGGGGAGGGGAGAGAGGGGAAGGCTGGAGGGGGAGTGCTAAAGCTTCTGTACTATTAAGTATAGGCTTCAGGGTATTTTAGGGGTAAAGGGGTGGACTGTGTTTTAAGTTAGAGGGAGGGGTTAACACTAAGGATAGGCTGAAGAGGGTATGTCATAAGGATAGGGAGGGAATAAGAGGGAATAAGGATTGGGCTGAAGGGGGTATGCTACAAGGAAATGGGTGGGGGTATAAGAATGGAGGGCCAGTACAAAGGTATGCTAAAATGATGGAGGGGGTATGTCATAAGGTAGGGGATAGAGGAAGGGGTATGTCTTAAGACAAGGAGATGGTATGCTATAAGGATGGAGAAGAGAGAGGTGTATGATAGGCTACAGGGGGTATGCTTTAATGCAGGAGTATGACATAAGGATAGGGACAGGAATGCTATAAGTTTGAGAGGAGGGAGGGGTAGGAGAGGCTACAGGGGTATGTTTTAATGCAGGAGTATGACATAAGGATAGGGACGGGTATGCTATAAGTTAGAGAGGAAGGAGGAGTAGGAGAGACTACAGGGGTATGCTTTAATGCAGAGGTATTACATAAGCACAGGCAGAGGTATGCTATAAAGAGAGGGAGAGACTACAGGATACCCTATAAGGTTGGTGTTATGCTATAAGTAGAGGCAGGGGTATGCTTTAATGCAGGAGAGGCTAGAAAAGTATGCTATAAGGTAGAGGGAGGGGGTAGGAGAGGCTACAGGGATATGCTTTAATGCAGGGGTAATCTTTAATACTGGGGTATGATTTAATGCAGGGGTGTGCTTTAATTCAGGGGTATGCTTTAATGTAGGAGTATGCTATAAGGAGAGGGAGCTATGCTAGTAAAGGGACATACACTTCCCCTCATGGCACTTAGGCACAACTTGTACCAAAAGGGCCCATTCCCCTCATTTCTCCTCCCCTCTCCTTGTAGCAGTGGGGTTTAAGCTCTCAGCCCATCACAGGCCTCATGGCACTTACGTGCTATTCGTACCAAAAGATCTCAACATACAATCCCAGCCAAGACCACGCCCCCTTAATGACCCTTGTAGGCAAATTAGATCCATAGCCACACCTGGGGGAGGGGTGCCATGGTATTAAAGTGCAGGTAATCTGGTTTTGCTCTCAGTTGGGGCAGAAACCGCATGAGGTCCTTACTTATATTACAACCCTCACAAGTCGTCCCAGGATGTATTCTCAAATTGCTTCTCGTATATTTGCTAAAGATGATAGTTATACTTTTTGTGTTCAATAAATACGGATTTTTAAAATATATTTTCGGATAATGTAATTGCTTCTACCGAAAACATCTTTGTTTATGTTTTTAAAACATTGCCTGAACTAGCATGCAGGAACACTCGCTTCTGATTGGCTAATATTTTCATCTTGCAGCAAGCCCTCCACAGAAAATGGCACGCTGTCGATTACCAAAACTTCACGAAAACTGCCACAACTCTGCTCCACAGAATTATCCACGTGGGTGGCCATGTGATACTCCATGGAATATTCCCAAGGAAAATTTGAACACGGCAAAGGGTCTTTAGGCCGGTATTCCTAAACAGTAGGTTCTACATAAGTTCTACCATCTTATTCGCGCTAGAAAAGCAATGGCCGAGACTTAAGGGTGTTCAAGTGCGATAAAGTCATAATTGTGTATTTATATGAAATAGTGTGAGTTTTGTACACGATACTTGTGAGTGCAGTTTCATTTTACGAAACAATTTTAGGTGGCGTAGTTTTCTCATAACAGTGCGTCAAAGTCAAAATATGCATGATCTGCTGCCATGCAGATAGTGAAAACCAATTAATTACGTACGTGAAATAAAATACAATGGACTATGTAATAAAACATTTGAAAAAATCCCGCGAACTGTTTTAGTATTTTGAAAATTTGCAGAATTTGTAAATTTTTTCTGTATTTTTGCGATTTTTTTAAATTGAAAAATATTACCTTGTGGGGTTTTTTAATGTTTTATTGCATAGTTCATGGGATTTAAGTTCACAGTGAATTATTTTGTTCAAGTAGGTGAGTTGGTTTTCACTATTTGCATGGCAGTGTAACAAGCAAATCTTGACTTTGACACCCCGTTATGAAAAAACTATGAGAGCTAAAACTGTTTCGTAAAAGTAAAATGTACTCACAAGTATTGTCTTCAAAACTAACAATATTTCATAAAAATTATGGCTGTAACCATACTTCGACACCCATAATGCGCAACCATATTCCTGAACGTCCTGAGATGATATCGGATAAGTCACTGCTTATTATTTGCTGTCCCATACGAGGATACAAACAAATGAAGGCGAGGCTGGACAGTGCTTATTTTTAGAACTAGTAGAAGTGATTTTCAATAGCTATTTTAAAACAACACATTTATTTTTGGCATTTAAAATGTGATGTATTACATTTTAAATTGTTCTAAACTTGAAGACATCATAAATATGGTGATATAGATCAAACTGCCTTAAGATAACTTTCAATATTTAAGTATTAAAAATAAAATAACCGTATTTCGTGCAAAATATTCAAATAATTTAAGTTAATTTTTTGAAGTGGCCCTCTGGTTGGGCGTATTTTGAAAGCACACATATCACGAATTATCCTAATCTCTAGGTGCAAGTCACCAACTGGCGTGCATTCTTCTTGATAACAACTCGACTCATTTAGATATTCAGTTTTGACCTTATATTTTTGGACATAATATTAACGATAAATGTTATTGTACAGGTCTATACCCTTTAACAGATTCTGGACCAAGATTTCCATGCTTAAGGGGGAGTGTTATACCCATTTATAGTTAATTTCAGTTATGTAACCATAACATTAATCAAAATTGTATTACCAAAAATGGAATCGTTCATTATTTTGTCATACAGAATCTTTGCAAGAGAATTATTGGTTATCTTGCAATAATTCTCTTGCAATGATTCTGCACGACAAATTAATGAAAGATTCCTGTATTAATTATGTCAAGCAGTTTATTAAAAATATATCCTATGCTTTGTCGAAGAGAGAATTTTGATAATACAATTTGAATCAATGTTATGGCTCAAAAACTGAAAATACAATAAAATTGTCTAAGGCTCCCCCTTAAAAAGCACCGCAACAACACTCATTTTCGCCGTTTTGACCGCTAGACAATAAGCTTTAATGGTTACTGGCGAACCTGAATGCTTTGAAAATTTCATATTTATTTATTTTGAACTATTTAGGTTTTTAAAATGATACAGATTCGATAGTTAGTATTCTTGCAGCCGCAAAGTTTTGTTATCTGTATCGTTAGGCTGTTTTTGTTTTCTCTCTTTTTATTAAAAACTATATTCGGCAAGCAAATTGTAAAATACATCGCAATATTTGTAACCAACTGTAGGCTAAGCGTACTGAGCATGAGTAGTTAGTTTAAGCAAAGGATATATCACTGAACTAAGGTTTTGGAATAACGATAAGACCGAGATAAGACATGAGCTACAACTCATCTAAAAATGTTCAGGAATACCGGCCTAGGTGTATGACTACTAAGTTCATTGTGTAAATATGGTTAGTTAGTATCGTTTAGAATTCAACATATGACTTTTAAGATAAACATTATGTGAGAGTTCATACTATGTTATGATATAAATTATACGACTATCTTTTTCTTTGCGATCTCATTGAGAATCAAAGTGCAAACTTTTCACTAATGTGAGTGGTATGGATTACTTTCATATACCTACTGCACAATACCTAAAAATAGTTCCGCAAGATTATATGATTTGGTTAAAAGAATTACTTACTAACTTGTATTTGGAAAGTTAGAAATTCGGTTATTTTATCTTCGTGTTCATGCACAACGCCTTCCAATGTATAACACATTACCTAAAATATTGTTGCATGCTGTGCTTCAGAGGGCAGGCTGGATGGGGCCTGTATCGAAACACCTTGAGGGCTGGCCCACGACTCAAAGCCTGGGTTTCTCGTGGTGGGAATCCCGCCGAAACTACGTCATAGATACATGTCCCAACTGCGTTTTTGTCCTGCGAAGCGTCCTACATGACTCAAACTACATCCGAAACATGATGAAATGTCTATGTTTAGACCCATGTAACTCGGGAAACCCCTGGAGTTTGGCCGAAGTATAAAAGGGTAGAATCGGCGCATTGGGGGTGAGTTCGCTATTGGTCGTGCTAGAGGAAGGTGCTATGGTTGTGGAGATAGACTGGTGAAGACATCTTGGTGATGTCAGAGTCTACTGTGAGGCGGCAGGCGGCTACCTTCGGAGCAGTGTGGACGAATCAAGAAGACTGCTGCGGCTGGCTGACGGGCGAAGAAGGGGGTACGCTATGGGAGTCGAACCGAAGAACTTAAGAGTGAAGACAGCGATGCACTCGGGGTGCTGCGCAGCACACGACGATTCATCACCACGGCGGACTGTTAAGATCGTACACCGTCACTACTTGAAATACTGTTGATTGTATATATGACAGAATTTTATTGAGATTTGTACTGTTTAATTAATTGATGGTAAACATTATTTTTGCGCTTTAATTGTCAAAGTTAATTAACGTGTCTGTGACACAGTGGTGATTGTGTGCATAACTAATTGTGTTGTGAGAGTCATAGTTGATTACTGTTTTCTGTATTTCGTAGCTTTGTGAGCTATTAAATCCAGTACTTAATTTAACTCTTTTATTTATAATTATAAGACCTCTATCCCAAAAGAACTCATGGGAATTGCCCATATATGAAGTTTATGTCTCAAACTTGTAACACTGCTGTCAGAAGTGGGGTAGAGGCATAAAGTAAATTCAATAATTAATTCTGTAAATTTAAATCATTGCACACAATTAGTATTGAATTAAATTGAACCACTCTATACATTTTAAGTTTAATTTTCAATTGTAAATGTGAATGATTACAAGATAAATGACAGCTGAAATAGAAGCACTAAAAGCCTTCATTGAGGGAAGGAGTGGCCAAATAAGTGGCCAAATGAATTCAGTAAATGCAAATGATCACAGCGTAAACGAAAATGTTGATAAGAAAATTAATAGTGTAAATGAAAATGTTGATAAGAAAATTGATAGTGTAAATAATCAAGTAGAGAATGTTAGTAATCTTGTAGACAGTGTAAATGTAAATGTAAATAAGCAGGTTGATAGTGTCAAAGAAATGTTGTACCAGGAATTAGAAGCTGTGAACGAGAAGGTAGGCAGTGTAAAGGAAGAGATAAACAATGTTAACCAGAAGGTGGACCATGTGAAAAATAGCATGCAGCAACAAATGGATGAGCTGAGGAAGGAGTATCAAGAACTTCTCCGTGGTAAATAAGGTGGCCATCTTGTTACCGGAGAAGACAAGGTCATTCCTGAATCAATACCTGAAGGTGGTGAAGAGAAGACCACGAAGTTTGAACCAGGCTGTAGTGTGGTTCACAACCAGGCAGAAAATGGGCTGCAACATGTTGATGTTAGTGCACCTGCATCGAACATTGGAAAAGCGATTTCTGTCAAGCCTTCTCCTTACGATGGCCAGACTCCATGGCGAGCGTACCAAAACCAGTTCGAGATTGTGGCGACCATAAATGGTTGGTCTGACCAGCAATGAGCTTACTATCTTGCAGCTGTGCTGAGGGGACCTGCCCTCAGTATACTCCAGTCGCTTCCAGAACAACAACGTCTGGAATACTCGACATTAGTTACTGCACTGGAGCTGCGCTTCGGAGACAAGTACTTGAGACATGTCCACCATGCCCACTAAGGAGCTGCACCCAGAAACCAGGAGGGCAAAGCAAGAGTTGTGGCAGGACATTGTGCGACTCGCCCATTTGTCACTCAAGGGGTGTCCAAAACAGGCACGCGATATCATAGCTGTCGGCTTCTTCGTCGATGCCATCGCCGATGTAGAGGTGCGCCAAGCAGTTCTCCTGGCAGCTCCAAGAACTATGCAGGATACCCTGGCCAGAGCACTGGAGGTCGAATCTGCAAGAGGGCCATCAACTCGACGTGCTGTGCGGGCAGTCGCACTATCAAGCGACGAGAGAGACAACAGCCTAGAGATCATCCTAAAGAGAATGGAAACCACAATAAATGGAATGAAGAACAAATTCACTCCGATTACACCCCGCCCTCGACAACAGGGGCGACCAAGCTGTTGGAAATGTGGAGAGCCCAGACACCTAAGAGCCCAGTGTCCTCGATGGCTACAGAAAAACAGTAACCAAGAGCAGGATGAAGCTGCCCGATATGGCCAGCCGTCAGGAAACATGTAAGCACCGGTCTTAAGGGGCGAAGGTCGGTGACTAAGAGAGATAAGACCCCAGAATTTCTTCAAGTACGCTCAGTGAAACAAGATTTTAATGCACTCCAAGTGGAGGGAATCCTGGATAATGTTTCTTGCCATTTGGTTGTAGACTCTGGAGCAACCATTACTGTTGTCAGACCGGACATCTTGGGGCCTTCTCCCCAGCAGTCACGGGGCCATAATTAAAGACAAAGCTTTCTGACGACAGTGACAGGCGAGACCACACCAGTGAAGGGGAAGAAAAAGGTACAGTTGAAGTTGGGTGACCTCTGCATTGAGCACGAAGTGTACATAGCCGACATTGAAGACGAATGTTTATTGGGCCTGGATGTGTTGCGCAAGTTGGAGTGCTGTATAGATACTCGGTCAGGAGTACTAAGGACTGGTAACCGAGAACTGGTGATGATGCTACGAAGCGAACTTCCCTCGCCAACCAGTTGCCAAGTGGCCTGTTGTGAGACAACTGTTTTGCCAGCATCCAGTGAGATTGTCATCCCCACACAGTGTCGAGGCAATTTTGTTCAGCGTGTAGCTCTGGTCGAACATATGAGAAGAGGAAGCAGCTTACCTGATGAGGTGGTGGTAGCAAGAACATTGGTTTCGCCGAGTTCTGGAAATCTACCTGTTCGAATGGTTAACTTGTCAAACAGGCCAATCCAGCTTGAGGAGGGGGCCATAATAGGTGTGTGCAAAAAAGCCTCCCAAATAACTACAACCGACAAAGAAGCCATGAAGTCAGGCGACCTTAATGGGCCTATGCCCGAACCACTCAAGGAACTAAAGACTAGAACTGGAGAAAACCTGAACTGGAGACAAGAAAAGCCTGTGGCAGAACTTCTGAAGAAAAACAAGAGAACTTTTTCATGTGGGCCACTTGACCTTGTCAGAACATCCGCTGCACAACATCACATTGACACAGGAGAAGCTAGGCCAATCAAGCAACCCCCAAGACGACTACCTCTGGCTACACAAGAGACTGTGGATGGCATCTTGAAAGAAATGAAGGACTTGGATGTGATCGAGCCGTCGGTCAGAACTTGGTCATCACCTGTTGTGTTAGTTAAGAAGAAAAATGGGTCCACATGATTTTGCGTGGATTACCACTGGCTGAATGATGTGACCAAAAAGGAATGCTACCCCCTCCCCCGGATTCATGACACACTGTACAGCCTGACAGGGTCACAATGGTTCTCTACACTTGACATGAAGAGTGGCTACTGGCAATGTGAGATGGCACAAGAGGACAGGGAGAAGACAGCCTTCTCTGTGCAAGGGAAAGGAACTTGGCAGTTTAAAGTCATGCCGCTTGGGCTATGCAATGCCCCTGCTACCTTCGAACGACTAATGGATAAGATCCTACCTCTAGATATTTGCCAAGTTTACTTAGACGATATCGTGGTCACAGGTTAAACATTTGAAGAACACCTTACCAGATTAGATTCCGTGTTCCAGAAAGTGGCTGCTGCAAATCTGAAGCTGGTTCACAAGAAGTGCCACCTGTTCCAAAAGAAAGTTAGTTTCCTAGGGCATGTGGTATCAGCTGATGGAATCCAGACTGACCCAGAAAAAACCAGGATAGTAAAAGACTGGCCACAACCAACAGACAGGACACAGGTGAGAAAGCTGTCTTGGACTCTGCGCTTATTATCGGCGTTTTGTACATGGATTTGCTACGATTGCCAAGCCACTACATGAGCTCACTGAAGCCAAAAGAAAATTTCTGTGGACCCCTGAATGTGAAGCTTCTTTCAGAAAATTAAAAGAAGTTTTATTGTCCCCTCCAGTTTTGGGCTTCCCCGATAATGAAGGCGAGTTTATTTTGGACACAGATGCGAGTGATTTAGGCATCGGTGCTGTGCTATCACAGGTTCAAGATGGAGTAGAAAAACCTCTAGAATATTTCAGCTAAGTTCTGCAGAAACCAGAGAGAAACTATTGTGTCACTCGCAGGGAGCTATTGGCAATGGTAAAGTCCATATCACATTTCCACCACTACTTATATGGCAGACAATTTACTTTGCGAACAGATCATGCCGCTCTACACTGGCTACTGAACTTTAAGAATCCTGAAGGACAAATAGCCCGATGGATACAACACCTCCAAGAATATAACTTTGATATACAACACCATGCTGGTCGTTCCCATAATAATGCAGATGCATTATTCAGCAGACCTTGTGACGCCAATTGTCGCCATTGTTAACGTCAAGAGCAGAAGAGCAGAGGAGTGTGGTATGTTAGAACCACAAGGCTTCAGGCATCAACAGCCGATAGGAAGTTCTCCTGGACTGACAACAAGATAAGAGTAGAACAACAAAGTGACCCAGACTTGTGTCCAATACTCGATTGGAAAGAGCAGGACCACCGGCCAGAATGGCAGGAGCTATCCGAAAAGAGTGCTACAACCAAGGCATATTGGGCACAGTGGAATTCACTTGTTCTGAAGAATGGTGTCCTCTACCGGAACTGGGTGATTGCAGATGGCAGACATGAACACCTACTGTTGGTCCTCCCAGAAAACAAGATCCCAGAGGTACTGAAGGAGCTCCATAATTCAGTGTCAGGTGGCCATTATGGCGTTAATAATACACTCAACAAGGTTCGAGAGAGGTTTTACTGGCTTCATTGCCGTGAAGATGTCGACAGATGGTGCCGAATGTGTGAAGACTATGCCGCAAAGAAAGGTCCTAGGGTCAGAGACCGAGGACGTCTCCAGAAGTACAATGTGGGTGCCCCATTTTAGAGAATGGCAGTCGACATCTTGGGTCCCTTGCCAATGACTGAGAGAAACAGTCGGTACTTATTGGTAGTGCAGGACTACATCACCAAATGGTCAGAGGTTCTTCCCATACCGAATCAAGAAGCCAGCACGGTGGTTGATGCCCTGGTCGAACATGTGTTCTCAAGGTTTGTGGTGCCATTGGAGCTTCACTTGGACCAAGGGTGGAATTTTGAAGCGGCCCTTTTCCAAGAAGTGATGAAGGTAATGGGTATAAAGAAGACCCAAACCACTCCGCTACATCCAGTCTGATGGAATGGTTGAATGCCTAAATCGCACCCTTTAGCAGTACCTGTCCATCTTTGTATCTGATAATCAAAATGATTGGGACTCCAAAGTACCACTGTTTCTGCTAGCATACCGTTCTGCTGTTCATAAAGCAACTAAGGTGACACCATTAAGGATGCTGCTTGGAAGAGAGCTCCGTCTCCCGAGCGACCTGATGTTCGGACGACCGACGGAGGAAGACCAGATTGCATCCCCAGTATATGCCAGCGAGTTATGTCGCAAGTTGGTTCACACTCACAACTTTGCCCGGGGACACCTTAGGATCAACACCGACAGGATGAAGACTCGCTACGATAGGAATGCACCAGTTGAAACATTTTAAGAGGGTCAACTGGTGTGGTTGTACAACCCTCAGAGAAAGAAGGGGTATTGTCCCAAGCTGCAGAAGAATTGGGAAGGCCCTTATGAAATAGTGAAGAAGATCAATGATGTGGTGTTTCAGATTGTTCATCGAGGCTCTCGGGCGAGAGAACCTAAAGTTGTACACATCGACAGATAGGCCCTCTACGAAGGACCTGAGGCTGTTGTGTCTGTTCGGGGCGAACAGACTTAGGGAGGGTGTAGTGTTGCATGCTGTGCTTCTGAGGGAAGGCTGGATGGGGCCTGTGTCGAAACACCTTGAGGGCTGGCCCATGACTCAAAGCCCAGGTTTCTCGTGGTGGGAATCCCACCGAAACTACGCCATAAATACCTGTCCCAACTGCGTTTTTGTCCTGCGAAGCGGCCTACGTGACTCAAACCACATCCGAAACATGATGAAATGTCTATGTTTAGACCCATGTAACTCGGGAAACCCCTGGAGTTTGGCCGGAGTATAAAAGGGTAAAATTGGCGCATTGGGAGAGAGTTCGCTATTGGTCGTGCTAGAGGAAGGTGCTATGGTTGTGGAGATAGACTGGTGAAGACATCTTGGTGACATCAGAGTCTACTGTGAGGCGGCAGACGGCTACCTTTGTAGCAGTGTGGACGAACCAAGAGGACTGCTGCGGCGGGCTGACGGGCGAAGAAGGAGGTGCGCGACGGGAGTCGGACCGAAGACCTTAAGAGTGAAGACAGCGGTGCACTCGGGGTGCTGCGCAGCACACGACGATTCATCACCACGGCGGACTGTTAAGGTCGTACACTGTCACTACTTGAAATACTGTTAATTGTATATATGACAGAATTTTATTGAGATTTGTACTGTTTAATTAATTGATGGTAGACATTATTTTTGTGCTTTAATTGTCAAAGTTAATTAACGTGTCTGTGACACAGTGGTGATTGTGTGCATAACTAATTGTATTGCGAGAGTCATAGTTGATTACTGTTTTCTGTATTTCGTAGCTTTGTGAGCTATTAAATCCAGTACTTAATTTAACTCTTTTGTTTATAATTATAAGACCTCTATCCCAAAAGAACTCATGGGAATTGCCCATATATGAAGTTTATGTCTCAAACTTGTAGCAATATGGTGCTAAATTATCTGAAATATTTTCAATATTTGCAAATTAACTACACACAAGAATCGAACAAGAGATAGAACCTCGAGCTACGAAGACCTTCAGGCTAGTTATGCACCATAACTGTATCAAGCTTTATAAATATATATATGTGTGTGTGTGTGTGTGTGTGTGCGTGTGTGTGAATATATACAGGATCATGTTGGGTAGAACCTGACAATCCTTTCTACAACACAGCCAAGGCCGCGGGTTCCTATTTACATATTTTTTTTTTTTTGCGAATTATGCTTTAAATCCTGAAAGGGGACAGATATCGCAAACCGTTATATGGAAATAATGGAAATTGTCTGTACTACGTAACCAATTTTTTCTCAAAATATTAGTTTTTATAACTTTAGCTAGTTAACGATTTAATTAAAATTCCTTAATGTCAATAATTAGCTAAAATTATGTAAACTAATTTTTTGAAACATATTAGGTTATATAGTGCAAACCATTTACAACATGTATATGAAAAGGTTTTGCGATATCAGCTTCCTTTCCGGATTTAAAGAATAAAACATACTAAAATGGTATAAATGGGACCGTGGCCATACGCAACCGTGTAACACAATCTGTGAACATTAATACAGTTCCAATGGCTGTTTTTAGACCAGAACATCTAATACATTTATGTAGTATACAATGTTGTGATCGTGTATTTAACCGACTTAAAAAATGGAGAAAGTTACCAATTCGGCTGTATTTTTTTATGTTTGTTACCTCGAAACTCCGTCATTTATAAAACGATTCGGAATTTATTTTTGTTGGAGAGGGGATATTTACAAAAAGGCCCCATTCAAATTTGATTGGCACTGGACCTTGGATTTCGAAGATACACCAGGGAACTCCTCAAAATGGAGTAGTAGTGAGTGAGAGATTTTGGTCAGCGCTTAGCATCGAGGTCTTTAGTGCTGGTAAAGAATTATATGAGGTGAGTATGGAGCGGCACCGGAATGAAAGGGCGGGGTAAACGGGAGCTTCCCGAAAAAACTCGCCGACCAGCGGCATCATCTGGCACAATTCCTACATACGAAAATTTGGGGACTAACCCCCGCCGGGAAAAATTGAATACGAGATGTAGGCTATATAGTGATTAAGATATTGGAAGGTGGATGACAATCCAAGACTAGGTAGGTTACTAACTATGGTCACGGACTTTCTGGACTGACTTGGACTGCGAAGGCACAACAGAACTCCTTAATGACATACAGCACGAATGTGGAAGGTAGGCACGGGATCTCCGGAAAAAAAAATCAAGAAATAATTTTTTTATCAAACATAACACCGACATTAAAATATCTACTCTAAAAAGTACACTAAAAATAATATATAATTGTGTTATTTCTTAGACTACTTTTAATACAATCAATTAATTATGGCAAAAATATACAATTATTGTCATTTTTGGAGTTTGTGCCAGCAAGAAATTTCACGAAATTTCCTAATATTGAACATTTTTTTTAAACTTACGTTAGTTCGATAATGTAGCAATACCTAATTAAACCAGGGGTCCGCGGCGGTCAAGGGGTCAGACCTCTCGCCTCCCACCAAGGCGATCCGGGTTCGATTCCAGGCGGGGTCGGTCCCCGGATTTTCGCATGTGGGAATCGTGCCGGACGATGCCGTTGGTCGGCGGGTTTTCTCGGGGTTCTCCCCTTTCCCCCGTCCATTAATTCCGGCGCAGCTCCACACTCACATCATGTCACCCTTCACCAGCGCTGAAAACCTAAATGTTAAGCGCTCACCAAAAATCTCACACTCGCACTAATTAAACCAGGTGTTCTCCTCCAAGCCCCGCCGTATACGCCCGCCGCTGCACCGCATGCTGTTAAACGCCGCGAGGCTGCTATCTTTGTGTCAATTAAGAAATTCTTAGTTGCAGTCAACGTTAAATTTCATTAAATTGAATGTACATAGGCGTTTCATTTTAATGTGAACACTTCCGAAAACTTATAACAACAAAACATTATTCATTTACCCCAGTAGCAACTTATGGTTGGACCAACGTTGGTCAAACGTTTGCATGCTATGTTGGGCCAACGTAGGCATGCAAAGTTTGCTCAGCACTGAAATGTTGCGTGAAGCACCGTAAGTCCAACTTTGATTTTTGATTGGATTCTTACTAATTTTCTACATTGGTCCAACGTCGTTGGATTGTTGAAATTGTGTGTAACATATATAATGCCAACCATTTACAAAATACGCACAAAATTGTCTCTCCAAAAGTTAAATAAAGCACCATATTCATAATTACTTTATTTATTGTGGATTACACGAATTATTACAATCTATTTACAAATTTCTACTAGATTCGAACTACATTTGGAGATTATGTGGATTCCTTGTCACTAAAAGTCCATCACCTTGCCAATTTGTTTTAATACTCGTTTTATTTTAATAGTGACACTTAAGGTATGTGCTAAATAACTTTTCAATAAGTGCATATTACATGAAACGTAGCTTGAAAATTGAAAAAAAAAAGTTGCAAGGACGCGCTTGTATTCGAACTCACGTCCCCAGGCATAGGAACCTTGCATCTTTCCCATAGAATTGTTTCGTTTATTATTTTTTTTATTTTATTGATTTTTTTACAATTAAAAACTAACACATTTACAGCACAAAAACGTTTTCGCCATGCAAGACTTCAACCCGCAACCTTTGATTTACCTTGTCTTTACACTACCTTTTTTAAATTGCATAGTTGTAGAACAAATAAACATAACAGTTCATTTTTTTGCATTAGTAAATATAACAAACAAAAAAATATAACAAACAAAAGTAAATAAAAGTAAAAATACTTCGTGCAGACACCCAGTTTCGAACATGCAGCATCACCTCAAGAGAGCACGTATTGTACTCCCCCCACCTATTTTCAGATTCCATGTAGGTATGTGCTATAATACTTAATTAACGAATATTGTAGTACAAGGTTCCAACGATCTAAGCGTATATGATGGACATACTCCTGTAATGAAAAAGGTTCGTTCATATGTAATGAATGGTGTATAACTTGTCCCAGTAGCCACATCACTGCACGTTGTCGCACATGCGGGCCCAATAACTCTACGCTGCCACATTTTGATTAAAGATGTATGTAAGACGAATACGTATTTAATAGTTGAACTAAAAATAACCAAGAAAAATGTATCTTGTGCAAATGATATGTTTACTAACAATGCCGATGTTCAGGCAACCTACATACCAAGTCTTTTAGTGGTTGCCCTACTGTGAGCTACGCAGCGTTAACACAACGTAAAGGCGCATACATATTACCAACGTTGTGTTTACTAACTTGTACTTAACAATTAAAGGCCATTTCACACGATCAAATATTTACTGAATTCAATTCCTTGAATTCCATTTATTGAACAGCACGACGATTCAAGAAAAAATGATTCAATAAACATTGAAGGTACCACTCAGATAGTTATTCCATAATTTAAAAAAATGATGGACAAAATAAATAACGTAGTTACTTTATAATTAATTATCAACCCTACACGAAACAAAATTACTTGATTTAGCCAATACAAAATTTCTTATTATTTTTGTATATATTACATAACATAAATAATGCTCGTAGTTATTTTTAATACTGTACATTTCGCATACAGAATACAATAGATATGTTATTCGAATTAATAATTTTAGGAAAACCTATTTTCCATTCTTAAATATTTTTATTGAAGAAAATATGAAACATGCGACGTCAGTGTTCTTGAACAAACGATAATGTGTAATACATAATTAAGTATTTGGCTAACTGGGGCTACGCGCGGAGGTCATCATTTTGTCCTTTAATACATACATTCGTCCTCTTTGAGTTTTGTCCGTGGATTGGTTTTATTTAAATGAAACATACAACTTAGATTACATTTTTAAAAGTTTTGACATCCGAGTTTTGTTTCCGTCAGATAGAACACTGCGAAAAAAAAAACTTTTTTTAAGAACAACAATTCTGTAAGTGATAAATAAGGTTTAACTACCCAAACGATCTACCAGACTATTTGATATGTGTAGAACATTCAGAGAGGCTGTAGTTGTACTTTTTGTTAAATTGTTTCAATAACCATAAAAATAATTCCTACAAATTCGCACTTTGTTTCCTCTTCGGTACATATTGTTTCTTCTATATATCAGAGTGATATTTTAGGACAACTTGGGAGATATTTCGATTGTCCCTGAAGGCTGATACGGTGTGCACCACTGTTACCACATGATACCACATAAGATCATCATTGTAGCTGCAACAAGCGAAGTGTTTTTTTTTTTTGTAAAATTTTTACTTGTTATCACTAAGTACGCCAAGAGTTAAACATAAAACAGTTGTTTAATAAATAATTTCAGAAGGATTTTGGAAGACAGATACTGTCATGCATTATGTATAGCTGGCTGAGTATTTCTCTGTAATCGGTTTCAGAGTTGTTCTTTTTGTTAATTTTACTCTCGTTTTATGTGTATTTAGTTCACAATAAATTATTTGTGGAAAGTTAAACAGTATCGCTCGCCTTGGTTCAAACTCTAAATTAAATAGGGTAAAATGGTCTTACAATGTGATAGAAGCAAATCGCGCATACAGTAAAAAATATTTACGTAATCTAGGTCTTCCGCTGTCTCTCGCTTGCCTATTAAAGTATTCGGTTTTCCATCAACACCCATGCGTTCGTTGGCTTGTATTTTTTTCGGGCTTAGACTCCTTGGGAATGTGTCAGTATGTCCGTCTTTTCCGCATAGGTGAAGTCCATTTCGCCGCTTACTCACGTGCCTGATGATACAACACGAACAGATTGTGACTGATGCACGACACACAGCTGCGGAGCTTTGTCAGCACTATTTGCATGCAGCATGTGTACTACATCCAACGAAGCACGACCCTCTTTTCTTGGCGAGTGGCAACATGACAGGGAACCTTTATCGACCATATAATCTATAATTTTTCCTTCAATATCAATAGGGCCTACGTAGTTATCATCTTGTAGCTGCGCCTATGTTTTTAACAGGATGTGTGTTGTGATAGCGTATTATAAGGATGTCGCCTCTGGCAATTAAACTTTGCTCGAACATGCTTGATGAAAGTTTTTATATTATAGTAATAACTTGTACTAAATATGTTAACACAATACAAAAAAATATTTTTACGCTGACACGAAATTGTACTTTTAAGGCTGTATGCTTGCTTTTAGTACTATTTTTACGCCTGCCAAAATCGTCGAAAATTGGGTTTTCAGACTGTCTCAAGCCGAAGATATAAGCTATAAATGTAACTATAGCAGCGTACAATGGTTTGTGTTGCATAGTCGCTTCTTGTAATACTTCAAGAATGTCTTTTAAAACATTTTGCGCCAAGATTTACATACCTATAAAAATGACATTTTTGCCATTTTCAGCCGCTTGAAATAATGCTTTAATTAGTAGAGGTGAACTTGAAATGGATATGCACACACGTAACATTATTTAAATGCTATCCCTAAGCAGATGTCACTTCTGTGCAATGTGTACTTCTCGAACAATCAAGTAACGCCCAAAGCTCTGCACACCGTTCGGCGCCTTGGGCAGACGGCTTAATTGGGACGAAGAAGAAGTTCTATATTATCAAGTTAGGACTGTACCTTGTAGTCTTCTGATGCAGTATCCATGTGTCACAGTAATCTACGTAGAACGACCTGAACAGAAGAAATTGTTAGACGAATTGTGTAACGTATACACTGAAATCGTAGACGTGCAAGCAGAGTTTGGAAGCTCACTATCTCTTCATCGGAATGAATGGCAATCAGAAATAACACATGTGCGACAATGCAAACGTGAATGAGCCTGTTCATCTCAGAACACATAACGTATGTTAAAATTGTGCACCTCAGCCTTCGACACGAGTTTTTTAGTCTGTAAGTAGAAAGGAAATTTTAATGCCGCAAGTATATAAATAGAAGCCAGCATAAAACCTGAATAATCAGTTGTTCGTTAGATGTTGTTCGAAGATGTATGCCTTTCGCCCTGCAAGTGTTTATGCTAGTGTCGAGCCTGGCCACACGAAAGTTGAATACTGCTTCAAGGATGCTGGAAGATACCTGTGTTCCTGTACACTGTGCCGTCTTTCACATGCATCCATTAACTGTTCCCCTTGCGGGTTGTCAAAGCAACATTTGAGACCTGTGATGCGTAGAGTCAGTCCACCAGTCGTCGGAAAACCTATCGTCGACATCGCGCGTCAGTAAATGAGTCTACAACCGAAAGTGTTGTACTGTCTGAAGTGAATGACTTCGAGTTTGGCATCAAACCATCAGTAACACGCCTTCGTCGACGACGTATTATCCAGTAACGCTTTTCAACGAGGTACCTGTCGAGAATATTGTCAACAGTCCTGATGCAGCCACGCCAGATTTCACCGAGCATGTAATCGAGCAAGAACCTAGTTTGCAGTGGTACCAGGCATGTGTGTGTTCTTGGAACGCTACCACTAGATCTGTGAATGATCAAACTTTTGCAGTAGCAAGAGCACTGATTTATGTTTTAGCAGAAATGCACCACATTTTGTTTGATGTTGCATTGTTAGGTTTTTAGAATCTGAGTAGTGTCTAAATATGTTAATATTATGTATATAAATTATAGATAAATAGCGATTACGTGAATTATTTAGGTTTTAAAATAATTCCATTCAATTTCAAAGTGTAGGCTTAAATTATATTACTTAGGTATTTCAAAACTTATTGACACTTAGACCCGGTTTCACCAAGAGGGTTAACAGAAGATTTAACACGTTCAACCTTCTGTTAATTCACTTTAAATTTAACAAATAATAAATGCTTAACAGAGGTTGGTAAAACTGGCCCTTAAAATATAAATATAATCTAGTTCAAGTTGTGTCATTAAAATTAGTAACAGAAAGTCATGTTGTCACTTGCATATGTCAGGTTGTTACCTGCGCATTAAAAATGTAAGTTATGTTGTAATCTCTTTCTTAAAAAAATGTTAGGCTGTGACCAAAAACAGAGAAGTTATTTTAGTATCTTTACCACATCATGACTTTATCTCGCTCAAAGTATATTGGATGTTATAGATATAAAATTAGCAGGTTGGAGTGAGTGAGTGTGTGAGTGAGATATTTTGTTCAGTGCTAAACATCGAGATCTTAAGCGCTGGTAAGGGGTGACATGGGATGAGTATGGAGCAGCGCCATAATGAAAGGGCAGGGGAAACGGGAGATCCCCGAGAAAACCCACCGACCAATGGCATCGTCTGGCACGATTCCCACATGCGAAAATCCGGGGACCGACCCCGCCGAGAATGGAACCCGGATCGCCTTGGTGAGAGGCGAATGGCCTGACCATTCGGCAACCGCGGCTTTTTTAGCAGGTTGGAAATTGGGAATATATAGTGCTCCTTGATTCTGATTTGTTGCATGTATATACATGTCAAAGTTCACAGTGCATGTGAATCATGGACTTCTTTATAAATTGGCAGGGATAGGTGAGATTGTTTGTTTGTGGAAAAAGAAAAAAGAAGGTCGCCTAGCCTCCATAGGTCAATATGTCGGCGACATGGAGGATATATTAGAGCAGTGGACGAGAGCACTATCGTACTACACACATAAAAAAGTATTGCAACACATGTTTGAATGACTGGAACTGATCGGATGTCGTACGCCCTCCGCCTAATAGGCCTAGCTCATGTATGGTTGTTTAAATCGTTGGGCAGGTTTACTTACATCTAAGAACAGCCAAAGGAGTCGTGTTATTGACGTAATATAACCATTCAGCGTCAGTGTTCAACCAATCTTGGAACAGAGGTGATGCAATACTTTTTTGATGTGTGTACACTAATAAGTTGCCATTGACTTCTTGAGCCGAAACGGATAAGGTGCCACAGACGTCTTGTAACGATATGGCTACATTACAGGTTGGAAAGGTGTCATTTACTTTTCGGACAGAGACACCTTCAGCTGTGATGGTAGTACCATCTGTTATTCTTGGAACAACTTTTCGGCTGAGTTAGTGACTGCAGTAACTACATCAGCATCCTCGTCACCAAAGTCAACTAGCGAGCCAATTGCGTCAACTACTCCTGCACTACGATGACATCAGTGCCGTTAATGGAATGAAGTCTTTAATATCAACCAGACTGCTCGCCGACACGAAAACTGATGTTAAATGTTGAATATGTGTGATAAACATGACAAATTATTTGCTCGCAGTGATAATTTGCTGCTTTGACGTATGAAGACCTGCAAAGGTGCTGTGCGTCATCCTAGGAAAGTTAAGTGCTGCTCATGTTCGGAAATTTCACCGTGAGATATACTATTGCCAGCTCAATTCTTCTCGCACCCTGCCACAGTGCGGTAAATGCGGAAAGGTATTCTCGTGCACGGAAAACCTATATGTGTACCATAAGATCTTCAAGACAAGAAGATAGTACATATTTGCAAAGGTTCTTGCGTTTTTTTCATATAGTATGGATATCATACAATAAGTAAATTGCTTTGTCCTTTGCTTACTATGCGATTTATAATTTAATACAAATTGAACGTATGTAATACATTCTGTACCATAAATTCATGAAAGTAAAAACGTTATTAACAGTGTAATGAAGTAACAGAAGAGGGGTACAGATATAAGGTTGACGTAGGTTGTGGTAAGGGTGGAGTAAGGTTAGGAAGAGTGGCGTAGGTGTGAGGGTAAAATGTGGCGATAAAGATTATTGGTAAGGGACGGGTGTCGGGGTCTCAAGTAGGGGAGTTGGGTTACACAAAAAAGAAGTCAGTCGTCAAGTGAAGCGGGCGGAGGTAGGCTGTCGTCCGCCATTTTAGAAATAATGCACTCGTCGGGAATCTAAGAGATGGCATCTTGCATAGAAGTCTTTTTGTTTTAGATATTTTTATTGATTTTTTTTGTGCATAATATTATAAAATAATTTAGTGAATTTTTATTAAAAATCAACACTACTGCTATGTTAGGTGAGGACCTTAGAAATTTGCATTTAAGTATAATGTTATAAGACATAATTTTAATGAATAACGTATTTGAAAAAATATTAAATTTCCCTGGTTCCATATACAATTGAATTTTTTAAATACCATGTCATACATGTAAAATAAAATTTAATAACTTAAATATGGTGATCGATAACAACGACGGAGTCAAAAATAATTTTTAAAAATTGTTTAATCTTCCGAAATTTTGGAAGTTTTCGAATTTTTTGGAATGTTCGATTTTTTTTTTTTTTTTTTTTACTCTTAAGACCCTGAGGTCAAGGTTATGGTCGAATATAAACAAATGCAACGTTGCGTGTGGTGGCCGTGATATTTAGTAACGTCACGTAGTGACTTTACTAAATATCGGAAAGTCCACTCTCACACAAAATAAAATAGCATCGAGTACTAAAGGGAATCAAAAATACTAGCATGAACTAAGTCGATTATGCAAAAAGCAAAAGTGTGGGTTTGAATTCTTGCCAATTCAAGATGTGAATTTTTATTTTATGGTTATTGCACCATAAATGTCGCCATTAGTTTCTTAACTTAAATATAATTAAATTATGTTACATATAACAAGTCCCAGTCAAGATAATTGTTGAAATTATCTTGGCTATATAATTTTAAATGTTTGTGACGTGGTTTTACTCACTAAAAAAATATGATTAAGTTACACACACATACACACACCTATACATACACACACGCGTGTGTGTATGTAATGAGCAGTACATAACTAATTATGGCACAATTCAATTTATTTACTTGCATAATTTTATAAATAAAAAAATAATTCACCTGCAGCTGCTGTTGGTAACCAATTCAGGCCAACTTCGTTGTGAAATTGCTGAGAGCAACAAAACTTCATAGCCATTTGTAGAGCTATATAAATTTGCGGTACATGTTGAATCACTTGAAAATGCTAAATTTATCTTGCCAGATCCAGTTTCTTCATGGTATATCTAAAACCAAACAAAACCGATTCAATACCACAGTAGTGTTGTCATCGTACAGGTTACATAAATTACAGTTTATGTTTTCATAATAGTTTCCCACATTTGAAATTACGGTACAAATTGTATTTTTTAGTGTTTACTAAGACTTTAAATCATAAACGCAGTGCGATACGTCTGACGAATTAAATCAGTTCAAGGTATGGTTTGAGAAACCGGTACATAAATTATCGCTGGACAGCCAAAACGGTGTTAGACAAATTTAGTAAAAATAAACCACTATCTGTAGAAAAAATAAATTCTTGGTTTGAGCATAACCATGTAAATATGTACCTATTCAATCAATGATTTAAGCGCTCCTAGCAGTTAATACTGGAACCAACATAAGCATTTATTAGTGCCCCTATTGGTCGATGAGAGAAACAAGGAACACAAGAAACAGAACATATGAAAGGTCTTAATGTATATATCAATGCTAAACTAATACATAGGCCTATAAGTGTAAGAATCCAAGTTTACTGACGGGAATGGTAAGCTAGATGATGTGTAGAGTACTCTCACATGATTAGGAAATACAAGTGAATAAACAGAAAATGGCGGCCTCTAGGGAGGCGAACAAATGAGTTACGATAAAACTATGTGAAAGTTCGAATGTGATGTGTATGAGACTAAAATCCATTATGGCAGACTTGGAATAGTTGAGCATGAGAAATAAGAAAATTCGAATCAGAGGATAGAGCATAAAAATACAGTTGGAAGATAGCTGTAAAAAAGTGGCAAACAACAAGGCGTGTGAAGAATATATGTGTGTTTTGAAGAAATTTTTGAATTTTAAAATTTTATAGGTTTTGTTTTACTTTGTACAGAAAACGTAGCTGTAATTCCAGGCTATTTATAATGACGATATAGTAATATACACGTATGATTTTTGCGAATTTTATTGCGTTAAACTCTAGTTTACGTCGTCATATATTTTTTCGTGTTTCTTTAACAGGACATGGGGTACGATTCTCTAACGCACTAAGTGCAATACGGCCCGACAATGTGTTTGATATTTGACTGTTTTAAATCAAAACGAACATTTTACCACATCATTTACAATGGGCAGAATGTCCAAACACGGCCGTATAAGCACACCGTACGAACCATGGCTTAAAGTAAAAACGAAAGTGTTAGTGGTAAAATTTTGTACAATGACGTTTTATGTGCACACTGTAGCAACATAGCACGTAGTTAAGTCCTCTTTTTTGCTCCACATATATCTTACTTAGCTTAAAACTTGTGTTCTGACCATAATTTTAATTGAAAATATAATTGTAAGTTTACCCGACATAACATTCTTAATATAAAACCTGGTGCAAGACGGGACTATTTCGTTCTGTGTTGCCACATTGTGCGCGTGAAGCGTCGTCCTACAATTTTGTCATTATGGTTTTCGTCTCAACCTTAGCCCAGGATTTGCATCGTATGTTTATTGTACGGTAGTTTCTGACGTCCTATGTAACTGTGATCCAAGTTATGTAATTCTGAGACACAAAAGAAAACAAATATTACTTCAGATTGTATACAATGATTAAAGATTATGGTTTAAATTTCAAAATATTATTGTTGCTGGGTTTCAACGTACATTCAGCTTATCAATAGCTCACTGGCTTTTCCCTGTACATTGATCTGTTGTCCTATTTGACCGAACCAAAAGGAATCCCACTATTGTAATATTTGATGCCCGTTGTTGGTCTGCAAACAGCTACGGAATGTCAGACATGTATCACCCAATCATACATCTTATGACAAACTGCAGTGTTTTCAAGCATATATCGACACGAAAAATTTTCGCGATATACCATCATCTCCAACCATGATTATTGAAATTCATGTCCTAATTCTCCCAGTTATAAAGTACCTTTGACAGCAGCTTCAACATCGAGAGATTAGGGAGGGTGTTAAAGGATATGCAGAAAACTTTAAGGAACCCCGAATTTGTATTTAAAACATTCGCATTCCCTTGAGAAGTGGTACGCGACCCACAGTAGATTCTTTGAAATCATTTACGTCTTCGCTCTCTCGTTACTTAAGAGGACGTGGTACATAATTCAACGCTAAAAGCATTCATCTATAACTGTAGGTTTCTTGAAGCCAATTTGCAAAAATTAAACAATAGCATTCCTAGACAATAGTTTTAGCCAACGTGTTAAACAAAATTGTTTCCAGTGTTACAAACTTCTGAGGCACAATCTCTGACGCCGGACCCTCGTGCATTTAACTGCGGCGCAAGAATTCACGCGTAACGAATCAGTAATTTTGGATAAATATTTACTAATAAAAAAGGCAAAAACCATTATCTAGGATTGTCATTGAGTATTTCATCCATACTGGCTTCGAAAAAAGCGTAGGAATCAATCAATGATTCAAGCTTTTATTTATCTACCACGCACTCTTAAGGGGGGATATCGGACGCCATATTGGTACTGAATTTACATGTAGAGTCATCACGTGTCTTTATAAACACAAGAAAGAAATCACTACAAGAAGCTGAACCGTTTAGCGCTAGAGAGCACTGCCAAACGTGGGCGCAAAGGGGGAGGCACGAAGCAGGTGAGGAGAAAATAAGAATTAAAAAAATTGTGGCCAGGTTGCCGTGTGATATGACGTCACGAGAAATCCCCCCCCCCCCAAAAAAAAAAAAAAAACAAATGTCCACGGCCCGCCGCCGTTGATCTCTGTAATGCTAGTAGTGTGTGCAAGTCTGACATTTCCGCGTTCGACGCATGGAAACAGTGGAGCAATAAGAGCCAGAGTACAACACTCGATGAAAAGTATATAGCTTCTATTGATAGCGCACCAAACTGGTGTGAAATATTTACCTGGTAGTCGTTTTCTTATGGCACTCGGTGATCCTAAAATTTTATGTTACGATAGTATGAGGTAAAATCCGACGCACGCATAGCGTTTTACAATTTACGAATTCAGGTAGTGTTTGCGAAGTTACAGGAGTCTAAAAAAATTTTCAGTTTTTAGCCATACTGAGAAGTTCGAAAATCATGATTCTAACAAGTGTGCTGAAATTTTAAAATTTTAGAACTGTTATTTCAAGTTTTTTTTTCTATTCATAGATAACAGGAAATAAATAATTTAAACGTTTTCGCATAAAAAATATTATACCTGACACACTACTACACCGTCTGCATGTGCCAGCCTCAGTGACGACGTTATTATTTTTCGCATCAGAAACGCGATATATTAATGCAATTTTACATATTGAAGCATACCACTCAAATAATTGTTATTCAATTCGGTTTGATGTGTATTTTATTTTCTTCACTATGCCGTTCTGCATCAGTAAAATATATAGCGTAAAAACAAAATCTGTAGACGTAATATTCTCGCTCATGTATACATCGTATGTCTTTATTTGTTGCTGCCGATTCTTGTCATTAAAAATGAAAGTGAAATGTTTTAAAGTAAACAAAACGCTTCCGTAAGTCTAGTTTTATTTACATACACATTTCAGTTCTCGCTGTACTGTTTATACAGAGTGTTCCGGGAGTAGACGTCAACAAAAAGGCTGGTGATAGAGCTACCCAAGACCTAGCAAACTAACCAAACTTGTTTAATCCGATTCGCAACCGTCTAATAGTTATGAATTTTTAAAGAAAATTTGGCTGTCTCTACCTTGAACTAAATATTTACTGATGGTGGAAAAAGTAAAGTTCATGTGGAACGAAATTTGTACACTTCAAAGGTGATTAGTTTCGTCGCATTTTAAAACACATTTCGCGTCACTGAGAATACAGCTTCGTGGTGTAAAAAAATCACTTTCACAAAAAGTTGTCTTTGATTCGGAAAGATCCCTCCAGTGTGCACGAGGTAAAAAAATATTAATGGTCACATAAATTATCACCCACCATCGGAAAAACTACCCCACAGTATTAACAATTAATTAATAAAAATCAATATTTTTAATTAATAATTGTCAATGCAGTAAATAAAAAACATAACGTAATGCAGCAGATTCGCACAATGTAAAAATCAGCAATAAGGTTGAAATTAGTACGTGAGTAAATAATTAACCGTAACTTTATTGAAATAAAATTACTACACAGTGTTTGAAATTGTTTAACTGTATTTTGAATGTAATATGTTTAATTTGTGAGGATAAAATGAAATGTTATTAATAAAAATAGCAATGGTTAGTCATTTCACTCAAAAAAATTGATATTATCGAACCTTTTATTAGAGACTTGGATCGAGGCCTTTCTCGTCACAATGGGCAACACTCAGCTCTGAGTTTTCCAGAACTTTGTAGTTGAATGAGTTACGTTAGCAGCACATTCCTCAGACACGTACATGACCCGTATTCGCTGCTTGGCCAGAGCGTGGTCCCTCATCCCACTTCCTCCTTCACAACTCTGTGGCCGTCGCGTGCTAGATCAGCTGACACCTTCCAGACTTCTCGAATACCGTCTTGTTACCAACAGTACGACACTAAACCTACCTCTTCCCTTCCCCTGCCACACCCAAATGTTTTGGCGGTTTTGAAATTCGCGTGTTGGCAATGGAAATTTCGAGACTATGTGAGCTAGGTCAACTCAGCCTATTTACATAGGTGCGACACAGGTTCGCGTGCTTTCTGTATGTTATTGTTCGTGGGCTTTTTACGAACATGTCTGAAGACAGCGGATGCGTGGGGGAATAGCCGAGGGTCGCTGGTAGTGGAACGGCCCCGAGCAATGTACGATAAGTAGACAACCTTGTGATTAAGTTTATAGGAATCTAGTAAACTCGCGTCTATAGCTGGTTCATTTAAACTTTGGCAAATACGTTGAAATAATTTAAATGTTATTTTATAAGTTACGTAGGCACGCGTCTTATTGTTTGAGTTACAGTTATGTTGTATTTAATAATTAAGTTATTAATGCCTAATACGAATGGTATCGACTGGTTGTTCATTCATTGATTTAGAAAACGTAATATTTGAGGTTGGCGTTAAGTTTAAAGAAAATAATTAATTATATTTCTGACGGGTCGCGATCATCCGGTGCTTACCGGAAGGCCGGTGATAAATTATAAGTAATTGACAAGTTGCCGACAGTAAAGTTAACGGTGTTTTTACGCAGACGAATAGCGTTGTCTTTTGTTGAATTTGCCAGCTCAAGATGTACCGGCGAAAAACGACTTTATACTGATCAAGTATAAGTCGTTGCATGAACTTTAAAATCGATATGTCGACTTAATAATGTTGAATGTTATTAAGACGGTGACATCCCAGAGACAAGGATCTTAGTTAAATTAATTTGGCTTGTATTAAACTTGAACAAGTTCACTTGTTTTACTCTGGAATAATTACCGGACTGAGCAAATTTTACATTCAATAAATTAATAACTGTTCCCAAATTTGTTTGAAAATCATTTAGGCTTTATTTTCGCTATGTAAGTTTTCTAAGCTACTATTTTAATAAATTGTAGTTGTAAACTTGTGAGGTTCGTAATTTTATTTAATTTTAGTGATTGCTAGGTCTAGAGTAATACATCTGGTGAAATTTTCCTGCTTCTATTTATTTTATTTTATTGTTCAAGTTTAAAGTGACGCTTAGTAAGTACCGCAATTCTTTCACGGTCCCCCAACCTTTTTGAAGTTATCAGCCAAAGCGAGTGAAATTGTGTAGACGGTTTGTTATTATAAATCAGTTTAAGAAGGCAATACTTTCTTGATCGACACTTACATTATTTCCCCCATTGCACCGTTAATTCAGGCCTTCCCTGCTGTTCACCCATTATTTCGTGTGTGTGTGTGTGTGTGTATATACATATATCAGTCAAATAGGACAACAAATCAATGTACAGGGAAAAGCCAGTGAGCTATTGATAAGCTGAATGTACGTCGAAACCTAGCAACAATAATATTTTGCAATTTAAACCATATTCTTTAATCATTGTATACAATCTGAAGTAATATTTGTTTTGTTTTGTGTCTCAGAATTACATAACCTGGATCGTAGTTACATAGGACGTCAGAAACTACCGTACAATAAACATACGATGCAAATCCTGGGCTAAGGTTGAGACGAAAACCATAATGACAAAATTGTAGGACGACGTTTCACGCGCACAAGGTGGCAACACAGAACGAAATAGTCCCTTCTTGCACCAGGTTTTATATTAAGAATGGTATGTCTAGTAAACTTACAATTATATTTGCAATCAAAATGATGGTCAGAACACAAGTTTTAAGCTAAGTAAGATATACGTGAAGCCAAAAAGAGGACTTAACTCCGTGCTATGTTGCTGCAGTGTGCAGTGGGCGATGCTGACCGGCTAATCTGGCGCGGTACTGGAAGACACAAACTGCACGCAGCGGTATCGTAGGACATTCGCTTGACTGACACTTTCAATGGTGACCCAGTAATTTTATTGGAGGAACGTTTTAAGAAAATTCCAATGCACCTTTCTATTGTAGATTCACACGAATCACGTCAGAAGTTGTATAGATATAATATACTGAAAAAGCCGTTTTTATTCATTTTGAGGGACTCCCAAATGATATTTCAAATTAACATGATGTTTTTAAATTCCCATTTCGAAATAGTTTGAAGGTGTTTGCTCTTTTCGTAAACGCACACATCAGAAACCCATTGAGAAGTTTCTCAGAGGAAAGTGTTCTGTAACCACACTACAGTGCTGTTTACAAGGCTGGCAGGCTGGCGCCTTAAGGGTGTTCAAGTGGTCTGGCGGTAAATTAAAATCGAAAAAACGTTTAGCACTTAATCAAAGTCATCGTCAAACAAACACAAATATATAAAAAATAGCCCAGATCATAATTTTTAAAAATGTTTTTGCTAAATGATTGTGTGAAAATGTTGCCATGCAAATTCAGAAAATGGTTAAACTGAAAATTCCCAAAAATTTAGGGGAACCTTTTCAATATTACGTTTATGTAGCGTAAAAAATTCATATCACTGCAAGAAGGGGTTTGAACGTAAAAAAATATTTAAATATCAGTGAATGAAGACAATGAAACAGGTGTTATTTAAATATGTAATAAAGTAAAGTTAAAATGTAAAAGTGACAAATATAAAAACTCTGTTTTAAAGGTAAACCTGTCCTTTTTCGATTGATATATAATAGGTTTCTGTAGGTTGAACAGTTATGTGGTGCATGGCAACAGAAGCCCGCTACAAAACTCATCGTGGCTGTCTTGTTGCGGCGCGGCCGAGCGGTGGTAGCTGCTGAAGGGTGTCTAGTGCGTGGCGCTACGAGTCGTGGCTTCAAGAATTCTTTGATAGGAGGCGAAGTATACTACTATGTATAGCTATTGAGTAAAGATTAGATTAGAGTGGTTTTCGCTAGTGTAAATTCTCCAAGTAGTTTCCGAGGTAAACACGTATAGTTCATCGGTTTGACACCAAGTCACGCTAGTTCGTTTCTTGGTTACATCTCGCTGGGGCCTTCAGTGTTGTCATGGTCATCATCTACCGTCTCTCTCTGCTATAGTTCCTCTCTGTCGCTCCAGGGACAAACCAGTTTTTGAGGGTGGGAGGGAATGGCACGAGACCTTGCCTGCGTCCTCGGAGTTGCCGTCAATACACCCTGTCACAGACGACTCCCACGGTCCGCGCTCCGGGCCAACGCCAGTTAGGACACAACAGCTCGTAGCTGTAATCCGCGAGGAAAACTGTTTTCTAACATGACATTATCGCACATTTAATTTTAAATAGCGAATATAATATATCTTTCAAATATTTTGTATTGCAATTTAAAAATTAAACCCACTTAAACGTATAGAATATGAAGGGGGAAAATATAACTACAGCACAGACATTCATAATCTAAACTTTTGAAACAATGTGATTAAATGATTAGTTACATGTACTTAATAGTACTACAGTCGGTGTTCAGATAACTCGGGGTATTTATATACTAAAATTTACCGAATTAAGTATATACAGCTAATGTAATGATATTTTTCGTAAAGCAAATTGCGCTGTTATCAACATAGTGTAGGCATGTAGTACCAAACCGTATAATTCTGGCTATGTTATAACAATTTAACGTATTTTCCTCAGTTATATTTTCGCATGAAATATAACAAGGCTTTTCATTTTCATTTAATTCTAAAATGCTCATAGTTTTCAAGACACGCCCACATTCAATCATTTGCCGTAAACAGCCTTATCACAGGATAAACAAGGAAATTTTTCCTAATAAAAGCTAGGGCTCAATATTCCTAGAATTAAAGACAATTATAGTTGGTAATGCTGTCACTTATCAAACAAATGTGGAAATTCCTCAAACAACAGTGTTTGTTTTTTACTGTATAATATTGTTTTGTCATCTTCCTAAGCAGAATCTGGTAGGGGAGGGGGAGGTTGCATTGTATCTTTACATACGTACCAAACACTGCTCAATGTTTCGTATTTAAAAGAATACCGCAAATAAAATTATTCTAGATTTTATTGTTTACGCGTGAATACGTGTTAGATTTGCTGTGTTACTGGTTTCAGTTCGTACGTACAGTAAGAACTATTCTGTTAATATAAATTAAATAATTCACAGTAAAAATGAAAGCACCGAGACACTTCAGAATACGACAACACATTAAAAAATCTGTGTAGAGTCAAAATTATGAACAATTTCTTTGCCACATCCTTAATAACCAACAGTTGAGCTAACCTCAGTTCATTGCATTATTATTTACATATTATACAAAACAGCAAAATCAAAGTGTTTTACGATAATTAAGTACTTTAATAAATCAGTATGTGACATAGTGCAAGACATAGTAACAATTGGAATGGAGATACAGCAATATTACATTATGCTAATTTTATATTTGCTTTTCACGGTAAAATTAGCACTTTCGAATCTTTAAGGAAGTTATTTTCCTACATAAACATAAAAGTGTAATAAGTATACAGTACAGACTCCACTATATTCAAAATCTGTAGTTCAAGGGAGAGAAGAGAGATTTGTTAATATCATTAACATGACAATTTTCTAAAGTCCTCACTGTACTTTAAGGCATCCGTCTATCTGCAGACTGAACTGCGTTGCGGCACGTGATAATGCAACGCGGAGTGGTTTATCCAAAACATTTTATATCTGCGGAAATATTTATTTATCGGGAAATTGACTAGAATCATTATACAGAACTAACGGACGTGTTATAAACGTAATGTTTATATATCCTGTTGCTATATTTTATTAGCCGAAAATGTTTCGTTTGCAGAACCCTGAAGAGTATAAAAATAATGCAATGACGTGCAGTGATTTTTACAAGAGTTTTTTCCGAAAAATACACGACACTTGCATGTTATGAAATGCATATTAAATCCCTTATGCATTCTGTGCTCGGAGACAAAAATAGAAAACAGATTATTATTGCTCTAGAAATTAATATATATATATTTTTTATATATCTTGCTAAATTTCGACATTTTCTACATTCACTATAAACATTGTGAGTGACTAACAGTCTTAACATGTTTATGTTATTAACATAGGTACCTAAAATATATTAGAAGTAGATTTTCCATTTTAATATTTTCAACAAAATACTCCTGGGATTCGTTTAAAGATATACGCGCAGTTGTATTTTTGACAAATCAGTTTTTTCTTTTATTTAGTTTCAAATTTATTTTACTTGCTTTGCTTGAAAAAAGAAAACCAGTTTGCGTAAGTGCAGATTTTTCTTGCCCTGTTGCTATAAAATGCTAGAAAATAACAGTTAAAATACGCTTCCTTCTTGTCAATACCAATAAGAACAAAATGCAGTTTAACTTCGACAGAACGTGTGTTGTGAAAATTATATTTATCAGTCTGTCACACTTCACAAAATACTATAGTACTTTTACAAACGTATATTTTAGAATTTGTCCGCTAAAAATAAGTTCTCTAATAACATAAAACTTTATGTTTTACAATTAATTGTTTGGATAAATTTTAGATATAATACTGTATTTGTATGTTTATGATAAATATACTGTTAATATAACTGTATCATTCATAATGTTACTTACTTTTAATTTACACAGTTTTAAAAAATGGTAAAAGTAGAAGATAATTTGACTATGAAGTGAGAAATGGTATGCTAAATGGTATAGATGTCGTTTTTATTTGTACAGCTATTAATGCGAGCTGCCAAGTTAATAGAATGAATTTCAAAAATAAGTTTGAGAACTTTTTGTTTTGAATATGCTTTATGATGATAAAAAAAAACTACGGACTAAACGCAAAAAAAAAAAAAGTATCAAACAATTCTGGTGACACCAAAGACTATTCAAACTTTCACTAATATCGGAATTCTATAAATTATACTATATGTGCATTAGAACTACCTAAAAATCGTTTAAAAACAACTAGAAATTCTGGCCTAAATTTCATAACAGGTTAGTTATATCTTGTAACAAAAAGAAACTTTGCTGACAGACTGGTTTGTTATATTACAAATTTCCTCCGAGCAAATTACTAACAAACTGAGATAACACTATGGACAATGACATGCAATATTGAAAAACTCCATTTTGATCTGCAACTGCAAAAAAACTTATTTGTGGCATGCCAAAATGTTTGCTCATAGTAGTTATTTTGATGCGAATATTTTGCTCGTTATTCCAAAATATCTGCAAAACTTTTTAGTAAAAACAGTATCCACAGAGGCGTTGAAAATTTCACAAATTTTCTGTGTCACTGCAATTTTTTACTTGTATGACCATGGCACACATTCACCAGGTAATGAACCAAAATATTTTTAAATTCTGGTAACAGTCCAATTGTCCTGTTTATATTGTAATGCAAAGTGATGATAATTTCCAATATAATCGAAAATTTTACATTTTCTTCCCCGAATTAAAAATAAAGTTAAAAATAAATTAATTCAATACAGCGAGTAATACCAAGCCTTGATCTTAGAGCATTATCAACTCTTGACATTTAAATATTTGGGTAGTAATAGCCTTATGTCATTTGTGGTCCATTTATGTGATACAAAAATAGGTTAAAGTCTTGGTAAACGTTTCTTCAGTTTTGCCTGTTGTCTGGATTGTAAATATATTATCACTAGAACATGGATGTGGATGCGTATCTCATACTCACTTCATCTCTGTAGGTATACTTGCTGATCGTTTTAACACGCTCAGATTACAACATAATTCGAATAATTTTACACTTTTATGTTTTATCACTTTTCCTTGACGTCTTACAGGTATTAAGTGAAGAGCGCAAAAACAATAAGTTGACGAGTATACGTATACATGAATGAAAGATAACTACAACATAAAAATATTTATCCTCAAAATTTTTGTATCACTTGGATGGAGTTATGCAGAAGGGAACCAATCCACAAATTACAAGAGCAGAGATATTCAAGGTCAAAGTCTACTGTGTCCATATAAACCTTGTAAAACCTGGTTATTCTGGCCTCTTCGTTTTATTCCAATATTATGATTTAAACTTCTTCTTTTTCTAGGATATACTCCGTATCTTCTTCTTCTACTTAGCGTGATTATCTCAAAAAAATACTTTGTGTATTGGTTCCATTCTGCGTAACTCCATCCACTTGAATTTAAACAGTTGGTCCAATGCGTCAATTTGAAAATCTTGCTTTGCCCCGTAATCATTCTGCAAACTATGCCCGTAAATAAACTATTAATGTACTATTATCGCTCATAAGTGTAATAATAAAATTTAATCTGTTTTTTTAAAGGGCGTACGTGAGCAAAACGAAATTATTGGGAAACAAGAAAAAACTTCATAGAAATTTTAATATTGGATTTATTTGTAATCTGGACAATATTGTGAAATAATGCATTTGTTCTTCACATGATCCATGTTGTGAAAAAAGTATTTAATATTTATTCTCGGAAATATGGACGAATCGACATTGCACACATTTGCCCTTTCAAAAAAAAAACCTAATTTTAGGAACGTAACATGAACATAGAAATGCTTGCGATGCAAGTTATTTACTACATACATACATTTATATGCCTTTAAAGGAAATATTAAACATTTAAATAAAATATTCAATAAAATAAATAATTAGTGTTACTAAAATAAATATAAATATATGGTAGCATTACTTCTGTGACCTTCTTAATTGCCTTGCCCTTCACAATCACTATCGTAATACAAATTATATATTTTATACATGATTGTATATGACTTTAAAGGAAACAGGAACAATCACCAAAATAATCAATAAAATAAATTGGTCTGTGTCCTTAAAGGTCAATATCTGCGACCCTTTAAAACTTCTTCCCGTTCACAATCACTATCGAAATACTATTTATATACTATATACATACTTGTAAATGACTTTAAAGGAACCAAGAACAATTCAAAATATTGTCATTACACTTATTCAGTCTGTGTATGTTAATAATGGTCAATATTACTCTTTCCACCTTCTTGATCTTCTTCCCCTTCCTAATCACTATCAGGTAACGGATCTGCAATGGATGGCCAAGCAAATATTTCCTCGTAATATTCATGGCACTCATGGGGGATATAGTCTATTAATTTGTTTAAAAAATCCAGTTTTGCCTTTTTTTATGGAAACTTTGCCTGTTGGGTATGTTAATTTCTCAGGAGCATTCACTGAACCTAAAGTCTTAGCCATGAAACATGTATGGGATTCAATACCATTAAAAGATGTAAATGCTTTAAGATATCCTTTCTTGTCATTTCAATACACAAAATGAAACAATTTATGGATACTTAAATGAACCTTCTCTTCCGTCCGGACATTTCTACCTCTCGTTTCAGCAGATATGCAAGACTTCTTGTAATAGGTAGTGTGCCATTTTTTTAAAATCTAAAATATCAAGTGCATCTACTTCATGTACTTGAAATTTCCCATGAATAGAGTTATGAATCAGATGTTCTGTAATATCATGAACAGTGTACAGACGATCATGTCGACGTAAAGCTCTAGATATGATTCCGAAATCGCGATCACATGGAAGGAAACTATGACCACGCACTGGAAACAACTGTTAAACCTTTTGAAAACGTCCAATATCAGTTAGGTAAAGACAAAATCTGGAGAGGGTGTGGTTCTTATTTTGATCACTGCAGTTGTCGCTGAATAATCTTAATGTTTTGTACTTTGAAGATACAGTAGAGAGAAAATTATTTAAGAATGAACACACCTCATTGGGTCCTTTATGTCCTGAGCCTTCATGATATAGATAGATTTTACTTCTACCTGTCTTAATGTCATGTATTGAAAATACGTTCACAGAAAGTTGCCTACAGTAATACAACTGTTGAATCGGAACTCTTGGAAGGCTGATGGTTTTAATGTAGTCAAATACCAGAGATAACACATCTTTTTCATTTATACCTTCTTGTGACATTTCAAACTTCAGAGCATTGCACAATTTCTTACTTAAACGTCTATGAACTAATAATTCAGCTACCACGGTTCTTTTTGCTACATCGTTTAAATGTGGCGATTTTATCTTTAAACATAACTGCTCACACGTACAACATGTGTCGACTTGTGGTCGACCAAAAGTTTAGTTAAAATTTTCTCTAAAATATTTCCAGTAAAATGATTGATTTACATTTTTATCTGGATATTTTTCACAAAACAGTTTCCACATTGCTTTTATTGTCAAGTCTGCACTCAGATAGTACATTTGTTTACCTGCATAGTGTGATACTTTGAGTGGGAATGGTCTGATATGTTCACTTACACGATCATGAACTTCTTGTGGATGTTTGTGACTTATATTTTTACCCCTTTTGTCATCTGGAGTCTTTCCCAATATTTTTAACTCACGTACTCTGCGTAACCTTTTCTCACTAACATTTGGTGCAGATCTTAAAGCATGCAAGCATACCTGATGTCTTGTGGTTCCTGACAATACATGATACACAAATGAATGTGAAACCCTCGGTGATTCTTTTCCTTGTTGGTCCGGTCATCTTCTTTTAGCTTCATTGACATCTAACAGTAGATCCAGTGATTTTTGGTGAAAATAATTCTGCAACAACTTGTTCTAATGCCTTACGTGCACACCTGCAACTCTGGTTCGAGGTTATTGGCAGAATATAGTAGGGCAGAGGCGTGGCTCATTTGACTGTACCAACTGAGACAAACGGAATTTTTTGTATGGTTTTTATTCTTTCTTCCCCGTTTGTCTCAGTAAATTTTTAGTAAACTTTGCTGTAAGTTGGTATTAGTAATGTTACTAGGTTACGTAGCAAGTTTTAATTATTTTTATATGGCAGTTTTAGGGAAGTAATTTTAATGTGTAGTATTATATAATAGTTTTATTTATATTTATGTAACGTATAATTATTCCGGCAAACCTCTAAATGGTATGTTTGGCAAACCTGAAGTGAAGTAGACTTAGACAAAAGAAAAGAGGTGCGCTGCGAGCGTTGTGTGACGTCATAGCGAGGCAACAGCTGATTTCGAAGGCAGGGATATAACGAAACAAGGGGAGTCTTGAAACAGAAGCCGACCGGGTCGTATGCACGTGGTTCGCAGAGTCCGTGGTGCGCGACGTACGGCCTCGAGAGAGAATGGAGGAGTTGTTAATACGTCTCACAGAATATTATGGTAGTGAAGGCGATATAGTTTTTAGATGTTGCCCCAATAATGAACGAGTGCGTTGGTATGCCGGTGAAATTGCAGAAACCGGAATTTACATGCAAATTATGTGTTATATTTGCATGAACGTCGCGTAACTTCGAGGGACTACCAGACTACCACGCAAGGCGTCCACTTAACAACGGTCAACGAGCGACATGAAGGGAAGACTTCCTCAGGTCAAACAGCAGGCTTCTGAGAGGTTGGCCTCTACCACAGTGCGTGATCAAAACCAGCATACAAGGTAGGAAGAGAAACGACTGTTACATTTTACGTCTACCAGAAGTGAACTTTGCCTCACGTCATTGCTTTGCGAAAATAGTGTGCGGCTATTTCTGCGCCAGCTGGTAACTTTTTGCAAAACTGAAAATCAATTTTTAAAAATAAGAGGTTTGCCAAGGATTAATAATGAATGGTGGAACTTTGATTATAAATCCGGTACCGGTACATCGTTTTCTTTGAACTGAATAAGTTATTTAGATTGTAGTTTATAATTTTCTACTAGGCATCGTTAACAGATGTGTACAATAGTAAACTGTCGATTTGTTATAGCATTTGAAATATTAAATGCATTTACAGTATTGCCGTAATCTATTTAAATCGTTAATCAATACTCCGTTCAAATGTCCCTTTTCAGGTTGTTCGTCCCGATAGTCATATTTTTGTTAAATTTTGGGGGAGGTGTCAATACAGAGAGTGAGGCACTTGAGTGTACCCCCAAGGAAGGGAGAACAGCTCAGCTGCGCCACTCTGCATACAACTAGCATTTTTTTCATATCAATGATAGTTGCCATCTTGATGTCTAGAATGTCATGCTCTCTTGTATCTTCAAGGATTTAACTGACTAGAATATATGTATAATTCTTTCATGCTCTATTAGATTTTATCATAGTTACCATTTTGCATTCTAAAAGGTCATGTTCTATCATTTCTTTGGATATTAAAATGTCAAGAATATGCATATTTCTCAGGTTCTATCACATTCGAGCAGGCACCATCTTTCTTTGTAGAAGGTCGTGCTCTATTCCTTCAGGTATTGACTAGAATATTCGAAAGGAATTTTTCGCATACAAATAACAGTTGCAATCTTGCCTTTTATTTCTTCGGAGATTTGATTGACTAGAATATTCGTATTTTTTTACGCTCTACCATTCTTATGAGGCGATATGGTCTCAATCTTGCTTTCTAGATTAAGCATAAATAACACTTCTTCCAATCTATTCGTTTTAGCTGTTTGTGCTAGTAGGCTCTGTGGGTGCCATTTTCATTATGTTTGTGATGTTACTAATCTGTATCTATACACTTGCAGCAACCATGAACTACAAGAGGTAAGAAAGTACAATACATATTAT
This sequence comes from Medauroidea extradentata, assembly GCA_003012365.1. Lineage (NCBI taxonomy): Eukaryota > Metazoa > Arthropoda > Insecta > Phasmatodea > Phasmatidae > Medauroidea > Medauroidea extradentata. The sequence continues at coordinate 57,624 of PNEQ01000060.1, forward strand.
AACATAGCCTGGACAAATTCGCAATTCAGAAATGTACACTGTTAGAAAAAACTTCCGTGAAATTAGGTACGGAAAAGTACACGCAAAAATTATCCAGAAATCGTCATAAAATAACATACACTCAGTTTTTTTTTACAATGGAATCCTCCATAAAATTATGGACAATCCGTATTCCGCAAAAAAATATAGTATATTTAAGTTACTAGTAGGTACTCCATTTTCCAGAATTATGACATACTCTTATTTACCATGTTTTCTCGAGATTCTGACGCACTATTTAGCAACCCGGATTTGTTAAGATTTGAACTCACAACCTCATAACTACCAGGCAGAAGCTCTAACCATTGTACCATTGTGACAACTTATGGATAAGTGAGTCCCATGCAGTAGTAAGATATCAACTTCATAAGAGACAACTTTTGTATTTGACATCCTGATTTTAGAAAATTTCACTAGTTACATTATGATGAAAAGATTTTATTCTATAGAAATAAATAGCTCTAAAGTTACATACCTGCTAGCGCGAAACATAGAGAACAGGTGCGATTTTTTTCAGCTGTGATGAAGCGAGGAGAATATAAGATGTGCGTGGCCATTCAATGGGGTTGGCTAGAAGGGTATATCATAAGAAAAGGGAGAGGGCAGGAGAGGGTACAGGGGTATGATTTAAGACAGGACAGGGGTGTTTCGTAAGGAGAGGGGGGCCATGACATGGAAAGAGTATGCTATAAGGGTAGAGTAAGGCTAGTAAAATAAAAGCATAAGGTCCAGGAGAGGGGAACAGACATCCACTTCCCTTTCATGGTGTTTAGGCATAACTGGTACCAAAAGGGTCCTTTCCCATCACTTCCCCTCCCCCCTCACTTACTGCCCCACCCCTCTTGCCCTCAGCCAATCACAGACCTCATGGAACCTAGGTGCTATTCATACCAGTACCGGAAGACCCCAACAACCAATCCCAGCCAAGGTCTCGCCCCCTAATGACCCTGTAGGCCAATAGCAGCACCCGGAGAGGGGTGACTAATGCTATTAAAATGCACCATATGACAGTTTTGCTCCCAGTTGGGCCAAAATGTACACATATATTTCCATGAATTTATGGAAAGTTACAGTCAAACATCCGTAAATTGGCAATACGGACAAATTTCCGTAAACAAAAAATTACGAAAGCCATGTCCGTAAAATTACAGTACTTTTCTGTAAATATTTTCGTAAACTTACGGAAATGTTTAACAGTGTAGTATCGCAAATAAGTATCCAAAATTGTGAACACATAAAAAGATTGGTGAGGGGGTTTCTAAAATCATTAAATGGTCACTACTTGGAACACTTCAGTCACTTACTGGACAATTCGGCCCTAGGTCCATGCGCAATACGAGTCCTTGTTTGCATTGCTCCTCTCTTTGTGGCATAGTGTGGACAACCAGGAAGCAGCACTTAACTTCTATTACGTTAGTTTGTCTTGTCTTCTTTTCGTTTAGCACCATTGTGCATGCACATTAACTCCAGGATTCATAGTGATTATTTATACCATTCTTTTTTAAAGAAACACAGTAAAATATGCTTTAAAATTGTACAAACATATTTCCATGAATTTATGGAAAGTTACAGTCAAACATCCGTAAATTGGCAATACGGACAAATTTCGTAAACAAAAATTTACGAAAGCCACTTCCGTAAAATTACAGTACTTTTCTGTAAATATTTCTGTGAATTTAGGGAAAATTTAACAGTGTAGTATCGCAAATATGTATCCAAAATTGTGAACACAATAAAAGAATGGTGAGGGAGTTTCTAAAATCATTAAATTATAATATTGATAGTTAAAGTTGTCCCTCTTAGAGTGTTCAGCATTTGCATTATTGTTTCCCCATTTCATAAGGTGGTAACCAATTGACAAAGAAAATCGTCACCAGCACCTGATTTGAATCATCTGTAGCAATTTTTAAAAATTATATGTTTTTAGAGTGATATTGCATCTATGCAGTCATTATTTTGGCATACGGTACTATAAAACTGACTAAAAATATCATAATTACAACATAAAAATTTACTGGGCTACTAGCAATCACATGATTTTGAAATATATTCAGTCAAATAAAAAGGTCGCCATTTTGGATTGTAAGTGAAAATTCTTGTGGCTTCAAGTTCATATTTGCTCCTTTCGATGTAATAAATAACTCTGCCAAACGGCAACATGTGACTCGAAGGTGTAGCACAGATCTTCGTATCGCCTAGACGATTAGCTATTCCTATAACAGAACTATTTTACAACAAAAAAGTATAAACATCGTGTCGTCATATAGCGGTCGTTAAAGCAGTGGCTTAGAAACGCAGATGCTTACTGGATTTTTGTTGAGGATTGTTTGATCCTGACTGCTGTTTTTTTGTATAATAATTATGTTGACACTAATTTTTCAGAGGTATTTAACTAATAACCTAAAATACTTACTAAATATGTGTGATTCAGATAAGAAATAGTATTGACTAATTTATTAAACTGTTAAATATGTATGCATACGAATTTTATAAAACTATGCTAATTTCTAAAAAAAAAAAAAAAATAGATAGAATGCAACTAATAAGGAATATAAAATACTAACACATATAGTTTTAAAAAATTAAAGATAATCAGGATCGAACAATCATCATGAAATGCTACCTCTGCGTCACGGTACAAAACAAACCCACTGATAATACCGCCTGATTCCTACTAAGTTCGCTTTATTGTTGTCACTTGTAAAACTCGCAAATTATAACGTCAGATATACACGGTTGCAGCCTATGCGATCAGTGATGGCAGTCACTAAGCAGGTACTCTCAGTTAATTGTTTCTTAAACTAAAGCTTTTGTTCTCAACGTATTTTCTTGCTTATCGATACTTAATACTCGGCATTAAACAAGCCAAAATCTTGTTTCACATCTCTTAACATAATGAAATAAAGATCTGGATGATAAACACATGCAGTTCATAATGCTTTCAAATACTCTGAAGTAATTAAATTTAAAAAAAAATAATAATAAGTCTCCGTGTAAACAGAGCGGAGATAGAAACCCACCGCAAAATAGTTTACGGAAAGTCGCGAGGTATACTAGAGTAGAGTAAAATTTCCACTTGAATGGTATACTAAATGATTCAGATGAAGTTTATTAGTGTTCGCAATTGAACTGAACTGTTAGAATGTATTTGTTCATAACCTGGCTAATGTATATAGATCGAGTATCCTGTCACTACCAGGACAACCTGAAGGTTACTGTTTGCAAACGCTTATTATTGCTTGGAATTCGTGTGTATTCGGCAACATACGTGTACGCTCGACCACGGGCGTCATTAGAGGTGAGAATGGGTGGGGATGGGACAGGTCCCCCTCAATGATTTGAATTATTAGTTTTTTGTTTCGTGTCATTTGTTGCAAAATTTAATTTTCCATTAGTTATTCTTACTTTCTGGGCTATGTATCAAATACAACAATTTTATTTTCTGGAAACATTGTTCATTGTCATTAAATTTTGAAGTGATTTGATGGCGCGAAAAAAAATCAAACTCGTGTGTATACGAAGTCATTTAGGCCATTCCCCCACCTTTCTCCCGAAAAAAAAATTCAAGCGAATGACGCCCATGACTCGGCACATGTTCCAAGTCTTGAGATTGTGCCTCGTCACTTCAAGCCTGAAGTAGTGCCAAAGAAATTCGTTTTAAATCACGTGGTCTTAAGCTCGTCTTATTCACGGACTATGAAACATGGAGTTGAAAACTGCTGACGTATGGGGGAGTGTTAGACGAACTTTTTATGTATTTTCAGTTTTTGAACCATAACAGTTATTCAAATTGAATTATAAAATTTTTCTCTTCGACAAAGCACAGGATATATTTTATAGTAGACTGCGTGACTTAAATAATAATGGAATCTTTCATTAATTTGTCATGCAGTATCATTGCAAGAGAATAATAAGTTTACTTTTAAAACTTCATTTGCAATGATTTAGTATGACAAATAAACGAAAGATTTAATTACTATTTATATCAAGTGATTTGCCAAGAAAAAGAAAATTTAGATAAAATTTAAATAAATGTTATGGTTCAAAACTGAGAGTACAATAAAGTTGTCTAACACTCCCCATTAAGAAATGATATCGTCTTGTTCAAGATCGTTTTCAGTCTCAACTCAAGATGTATCTATGATAACCAGCACATGCACGTGTGGTGGTAAAGTTATAGTTTTACTGTGCATCGGCACGTAAAAATTAAAGTGTTAAATTTTTTTTCTAGAATTGCTGCTGCATATTCTCACTTCATTATTATGATTAAAAATAGCAAGGCTAATTGCAACTTAGAAATATTTTGGCCACCGGTTTCTAGGCGTTGCGGAATAACATCTCACAACTCCAAGAGCACGTGACGTTCTTCCGGATGGAATTATTTTGTTTCAAAACTATTTTCTCTCACTATCGCATAGTAATAACCACTGCGAAATTTTGTGCAAACTCGCATACTGATAGAAAAGCATTGTTGTAATTAACCGTACTTCTGTTAAAATTGGGGCAACAGTTCAGCTTTTTGTGTCGGTACTATCTGGACTTTTTCTTCAATAGTCTTTCTGTAAAATGTAACTATCAGTTCCGTAGAAGCCATAATCGTTTGTATTTTAGAGAGAATATTACTTCTAGTGAAGAGATGCAGAAACAATCCAGATAGTACCGACAAACTGGATTGTTGACCTTTTTTTAAAAAAGGTAGGGCTAACTACAGCAATACTTTTCTTTAAGTGAATTAGTACGCAAAGTCTCTAGAATTGACACCCGTTTGGTAAAGCTGACAACTGATGCCATCAATCACATCAGACATGACCCTGCCAGTGTAAGATAAGGCATTTTAGCCTTAACTTCGCCAAGAAAATGAAAGACGAAATAAATAAAATAAATAAATTCCATGGTAAGTATTGCAGTCTACTTATTGGCATATTATGTGTATATTTTGAACAGCTTGTGTGACCCGTTAAACATATAAGTAGTTAATTGTGTTTAAGAAACCGGTACTTCCACTTCGGTATTTTTGTATTTACGTGTATGTAACATTAAAATTGGGCTGCATAGTTTACCTTTGGATATGACAGTTTTGGTTATCAATGAGCTGTTATATACGCTGCCGAAATATGATAGCTGAGTCGCTAACAATCGTGTATAATGAACTGCGAATATTTTTGGGTCTAACATTATACTATAGCTATGAATTACAAGAATAAATTCAAGAATAACTCATATGAATACAGGCAAGCTTTCGTTCTGAATTGTTTGACTTGCTTGCCTTATCGACATTGACAAAACATATATCCATACTGAAATTATTTTTATGCGGGAAATTGTATTTCAAAGGTTAGTGGAACGCAACAAGTTTGATCTGAATGCGATCAATCCAATCCAACAATATTTTCCTTTTGCGTAACACATTTTGTCTGCTCTGTGCGCTTTGTTTTGACTCACATGCGATGTTGCTCGGAAATAAAAATAAACGATAAATAACTGTACATAATGTTGGTCTTTTTATTATAAGTTTTCTTTCCTCGCTCGGGAAGAATTGCAGTTTCTAAATACATGGGGAAGGAATAACATACATATTGTTTATTTCCATCTTTACTCACCGCACATCTATACTGAGGTGTCTGCTCACCCATTCGAGTGTCAATTAACGCCAAGTAGTGATGGTTTTCAGCACCAACCCAGTGACCCAGACACTTGAATATAATGTCTGAAAATGAAAATTGATTAAAGTACCACACAATTATAAAAAGAGACATGTAAAAGAATAGCAATTTTTCTCGACAGTTGTGTTATAAAACTGCAGTATTAACCATCAAAGAAAAATGTATTTATAATATCGTACAACTAAACATACAGAAATTAGTAAACTGATTAATGTAAAAACGTGTTCAATTTGAAATTACAGCGTACATTAGAAATTAAAATTTATAATACTGTATTAAAATTGTTTATTACCATGATTTTCAAAAGTGCATTCTCTAAAACGAAGGTTGAGTTCGGATCCATGTGGACAATTATCCAGCACAGAAACTGAATTTGGGCACTCTAGCTTGTCTTCTTGACCATCGTTAACATTGTAAGTATACGTGAAACGACCACTTATCGGGCAGTATTCGTGTTGAACAGCTTTCCCACCATATTCATGAGTTTCTGTAACACATTAAAACGACAACAGTGTAGATGAAAAACAAATAAATAACCAGTTATATGGACTTGCTATAGTATTTGCATATCGTTTCAACGACGACCAACAAAATAATTTTTACACTTACTAAATTAAGTGATTATAAAGATTATAAATTTTTTTTTTCATGTTGAGTGAAAACATTTTTTTTTTTTTTCGCGATTTTCCACTAGGCAGAGCTTGTTTGTGGCTGACATTTAAATTGTTTCTGTATATAAAATAGGTACATAAAACTTAAAGAAAATATATTTCAAAGGTCTAAATGTGTGGACCAAGTTTTAAACGTAGCAATGCTATTATTATGAATGAATTTGCCATGGCGAAAAAATCAGGTTTACTAAAAAAATTTTAACATTTTGACTATGTGCAATTTCAGGAACAAACAACTGCGTGCCTCGGAGACGGGAGAGCTGCGCATATCCCGATTCGACAATACTTTGTTCACCGTCTCAATATCTTAACACCGACGCTACTTCGTTTGAACCGCAGCTCTTCTGGTTTGGTGTGAAAATGCGTGTCTAGTTAAGTTATATTATGTGGTCTGTTAGTATGCATCTAATCACGTCATATTTTTTAAGACCACCCCGCGCTGCGGACCTCTTAGTTTGCGAGACACAGTTTTCCCCGGGTCTCGCGTCCGATACGATCTCCTTCAAGAAACTGTCTACAGACTTTTGCTTTTTACTAGAAACTCCGCCTCCGTTTGTCGCCGTTGCTACATTCCTTCCACACAGCTGTTTGTTGAACAATATTGCTCTTATACTCATGTAACACATTTTAACATCTTTATTTCTCAGAATAATACAGACATAAATTTCCTACTCGACAAAAACACGTATAATTAATTGTATCATTGTATTACATTAAACTTCGTCTAAGAGACAAGATGCAATTTTCCCAGCCACACACTCGCGACTTCCCACCTTTCCGTAAACAGGCACAAGGGCCTGATTTTTTATAGGAATATCAATCTCTGTTCATCAATAGGCTGAATTGGTGCATTTCCTGCAGAGCTGTAGCAAATTACTTTTCTACACTTCACTAGTATTATACTTATATCGGATTTGGCACAGGAGACTGAGTAAGGTGCCATGAGGGCCCCGTCCTCCATGTTGGATGATATTGGCCTTGAAAAATGTCCCCTCCAAAATTTTCTAAGGTTCACCCAAAATGTCTATTTTTTTTCCCTAAACATTTCCCCTTTTCCCTGACAATTTCTTGTTTTCCCTAGCTTCTAAACTATTACCTTTGTGGATGTCTTAAAACCGGCAAGACTGCCTCACCCCTCAAAGCAGCTAGATGACCCCAAGGGTTAGAGCTCACATTAAAGTAAGAACTGAACATTTATATCAAATACATTTATATTCCTTTTCGGCAGGGAGCCGAAGAGAGGTACCATGGTAGACGAAAGTGCTACAATTAATTTTTTTAAATTTATTTCAATTAATTAATATACTAACATTTTACCTAAATGCATATGATATTTACATCTTAGGATACAATTGAATCTCTCCCCATATTAAATAAATCTAATAACTTATTCGTATTTATATTTTGTTTACCTATCATTAAATATTTACCAGTAGTTTCAAGAAAGGTAAGTGCTTTTGGAAAGTTAAATTTTCTACCAAGAAAACTAGTAATCTATTTTACAGAATGAAATGTCGTTTCATTTATGATTAAAGAGCAGCTAACTATCGATAAACAATCTAATCGTTTTACACAATTACATGAGACTATGCCAAACGAGCATAAATTCTACAACTAGTTTGGATTTCCGTTTTGTTTAGCAGTGTTAACGAGCCTGAGGGTTTTGGACACTAAAAATATTACTTTGGCAAATGTAGGAGCTGTCATCAGTTTGTTTTACATTATAAAGTTTCCCGAAAATAACAGAATTTTCGCTGTTCGTACATGTTTATACTTAACATAAATAAAAATTTTTGCCCACATAATATCCTGAGTAGTGTGGACAATCTGGATCATCGAAAACATTTTGGCAGTTCGTTAGTATTTAATGTTTCTGATCTGCATATGGGACTATAAAGTAATGTTTATTACTGAATATTTCTTTCACTCCATACGCCTACACGCTTGGCGAGTTTGCCGCATGTTTTAGATGAGATTGGCGATGTCCAGTTATTGTCTCTCTCTCTTTCTTGATTAATGCTGATTTTAATAACAAGGAAATCAAGATTATCTAGCACAAAATATTGCAAGAAGCGTCACCTGGGAATAGTAACAAACTAAAATATTTCAGTTATAACAGCGCTATAACCTTTAAAACAACTTTAAAGCACATACTGTTACATGCATACATAATGTTATGTATCAACTTTTACTTGCATACATAATTTTATGTACCGAATTAAAACCTATTTCAACACCTTGACTGTACAAGTCTCTCTCTATTTTGGGTTTTTATGTACCTGGATTTGTAGATAAACGTAGTTGACAAAACAGTGCACAAGTACACAGGTAACGGTAACTGAGAGATAATCGTTATGTGTTTGTTCATAACAAAACGCTCTAGGTAGTTCTAAAACATATCTTCTGAATGGTGTAGGATTTTGAAAGTTGTGAACGCCTGTCATCAACCACGTCTATGTTTACTGTAAAGGGTCATTCCAGTGTTACGTGTAGACTTACGGAGTACAATTTCTGTGTTCGTGCATTTTTTTATCTAAAATTGTTGCTTCTTCGTTCAAAGTGTGATTTATGAACACTTTGACCTTTATTAATAAAACTAAATGCTTGAAACAGATTCTATTGATTTCTAAGTATTTTTTAGGTTGTTACTTTTTTGTTACATGTGTGACTCACACATTTTGATATATGTTACATTCTTATCAGTGTTTCTGTGAATGGTTTAGTAGTAAAAATAAAGCAAAATTAAACTCGTGCAGTACAGTAAATGGACTAACATACACCCTAATGTGAAAAACTTGGCTTTCACAGCAGTCATAATAAAATCATAAATTGATGTTACGTGTGTGACAAACAAAAGTTACGTGTGTGATCGAAGCTAATTAGTAAAATTATCGTCCATTATATTAACTGAGTTATCATGAATGAAGCATATATTTATTTGGAAAGTTTGACTAAATCTTCTGATGTTACTTCATCTCTAAAAATATTTTATAGTGAACATTGTGTAGGCTGTACAATACAAATATACTTGATCTGTGACCCTGACAAACAACAAACAAAATACATAGAATTATTATTCAATTACTTGGTAGCAATAATTATAAAAAATAACAAGAATTTTTTAAAATATAAGACAGAAGTAACAACACTTTAAAAATCAGTAAATTTAAATCCGTTCCCTCACTTCTAACGCAATTAGTTTCCCTCCAAATTAATATTTTTGTATTTGAGGATAGAAAACTTTATTACATTTCTGAAATGAAATCTGATTGTTAATTAAATATAATTGATTAGTTAACGACATTTAAATTTAATTAGATGATGAGATTTGCTGTTAAACTTAATAATATTAATGTGTAAAATAGGTTTTAATTATTTTTTTAATTATCTATGCTGTGGACCTTTACACAAAAGAAGACATTTACAATCTTAACTAAAATGATGGGAAATTAACACAAATAAAATAAATAACATGTGTCACACACGTAACGTCACACACGTAACAATATTTGTTACGTGTGTAACGATATATTAAATTTTATTAAATAAAAAGTTGATAACTAATCATAATTGTGCTTTGGCATTACCATCTTTACGTGCAACTAGTTTTGAGACTTAATTCTCAATTGGTTCTTATACATAATGATTTTGTCATAAATATTTTTATACTATTTTGCTATGTGAAAGACCCTGTATTTACACTTTACTCTACGTTTGTTTATACGTTATAATTGTCACATTTTCAAAATGTACATTTCACATGACAGTAGTGTGGTAATGTTAATGACTAATAAGTATTAAGTCCATATTCAATGGTACTCAGAAAAGTTTGAAAGCTTTCAAAACAAAGATATATGCAAGTCAGTATTGTATTAATACCAAGCCATTAATCAATTTTTTTAAAACATAATAACTTAGTTACTAAATAAAATTAATTGCTGATACAAAAAATAATGACCTTTTAGCTACAGTTTGAGTACAGAATCATTGAGATTTAATGTTTTTTAATTATTACCCACTCCGGACCACATTTCCTGGAATGACCTCATAGTTGTAAATCACTGTATCAGTGTGCATGTTATTCGTTGGTTATGTTTAGAATGTTTAAAGTTACCAATATTTTAATTTCCTATTCCAGTGCAGATTACTTAATTGTTATCAAAAATGGGTCTACATTTGACCCAGTGGCTAGAACACCTGCCTCCAATTAAATTGATTCGGGTTGGATTCTCAATGGGGTTGGTCCCGGGATTCTCGCATGTGGGAACCGTGCCGGACGATGATGCTAGTCGGCGGGTTTTCTCGGGGATGTGCTACATACCCCGCCCTCGCCATTGTAGGGCCTGATTCCACATGATCCTTATTTTGCAAGCTGATGCCTACGGACGCCAGTAAAAAGACTGTATTCGGGGTTATATCCTGCCCTTGGTACTTCCCTAATACGATATTTATTCGTCAACAATGTTTGGTAGCTTGTGAAAACTATACTTAATTACTTAAAACTTTTATTTTCAAAGTTATGGTTAGTAGAAATGTACTGTAGTGTCACACATATGGCACAGCAAAATAAACATTTAATAACGTAAACCTCATAAACGTGGGCTAATTATTTAATTAATGATTTAAATTACATTATACTGCTACATAGTTTATTTTCGTTACCCTGTACTGTAAAGGCAAAACATCATTGCTATCAATTAAATAGGAATGCATTTTATATCCTTACAAGTTTTTACATTTCCAGCAAAATTTTCTCGGTTTGTAGGGCTATTTTTTGTGTAAAAAAATAAGTGAAATACTAACTGAACAAGTAAACACAGCGTATAAGCAAAAGGAACGTCAAAATAAAAATTTGAAATCTACCTTCAAAAGCTATTAACAAAATTTAATTAAGACAACTGCACAACATTTTTCTGTTCTGCGCAACTTTCAAGCTCACTACGTGTTATGTAAATTTTGCCAACACTCATAATAATAACAACTTTGCAGAAAATTCGTGCATATCCACTACAAAAAAGAATTTTGTCAAGATCGGAATTTTTAAAAAGAAATATACGTATATATATATGTTGAATATGTGTGCGTGTGTGCATACAACGTGTACCTAAAACATTCCGACAAACTTTAACAGGCTATTCCTTAGACGGAAATAGAAAGTCTGATATAGAGAACCCACGGTCTAGGTCAAATTTGGGAGGTCTGTAGATGCTTCCAAAGTTTGAGAAAAATTACAAATTATTATTATATTTTGAAACCAGCTTCCTTGACAGAAACACATTTCTGGTTACCAGAAAATGTTTCTGAAATCAATGGTAACGTGAGGGATTTGTACATTAAACACACCTCAATCATGTTTAAATGGGGTGGCACAACTGTTATTTTTTGTAAAAATCATCAGTGACAGTAAAAATTTTCTATTTGTGACCAAAATAATAAAACGTCAAAAACATTAAAAAAAGAAATGCACCTTGCAAAAACTGTCTAAATTTCGCCCGTTAAGGGTAATCATTAAATGTTTATTTCACAGAGAACAGCTATTGCCTACAAACTATGCAACCAGGAATAACTGACTGCTTGCCACACCAGTGTTGCGTGTCGGCATTTGGTTTCTGGCAACGAGGATTCATAAGTTGCATCGTGTAGTGTGGCTGCTAATAACATTGGCGTGCGTCGTGGTTACCCCTCCCCCGAAAACCCACTCCCATTATCGGTAGTGTAGTTTCCCTTCCCGAACATGGGAGAGGACTGTACTAGATTACAAACCCACACTTCACTGTTTTGCATGCATCGTGCTACAAGTCGACATGACAATGTAAGCCAACGCCGAAATGTCAGACATTCTTCTGCTGTACGGTGAAATTAAAGGTAATGCACACGCTGCTGCACGATTGTATCACGAGAGATTTCCTGAGCGGACCAACTGTGGGTGAAGAAGTCGTCAACTTTGTGGAGGAAAATCCGTCAACAAGCACCTGTGCCATTGCGCACGGAGTGGGCTTGTCCCATAAAACTGTACGACGTGTTATGCACGAGTACCTGGCACATGCCTACCACTTGCGAAGGTCCATGCATTGTCACCAGCAGATTTCGCTCTTCGACATGCGTTTTCGCAGTAGTTCCTGCGTCAGCGCACAGAATATCTAGACTTTACGTCCATCGTATTGTTTACTGATGAAGCGACATTTACCTGCGACAGTTACTTTAACAGCAGGAACAGTCACATTTCGGACGACTTCAATCATCATGCAGCTGTCACAGTAGCGAACCAGCAACGATCCTCTGTGAACATTGGGGCGGGTATTGTCGGCGACCATCTCATTGGGCCCTACTTGATGCCACGCCGATTGAATAGACACATATACTACCAATTCCTGCAATTCACATTGCCAGAGTTCCTCGAGCATATGCCGCTTGCATTTCGGCAACGTATGTCGTTTCAAAACGACGGCGACCCCCCCCCCCCCCCCC